>JARJEC010132706.1:0-35875 GCA_030264575.1 Tachinus sp. AB-2021 | reverse complement strand
TCTGATCCCATAGTATTCCATTCAACATGCCTATTGCTTTTCTTCCTTGAATGTTTCTTTCCCTAATTGCATTGTCCAACATTCCATCCTGTGTTATTTTTTGTCCCAGATTCTTATACTCTTTACAGTGTTTTATTTTGTCCCTGTTCTCTAATACAATGTTTTCTTGCTTTCCGCCAGTACACATACATTCAGGTTTTTCGATATTTACTTCTAGGCCCCATTTTTCGTATTCTTCAATGAGTTTGCGTGTCATATAATTTAGGTCTTCATGGTTTTGGGCTAATACAATCTGGTCATCAGCGAAACACATTGTATATATTGTTTTATTATTATTAAAGGGGATTTCCATTCCATTACATTTTTTCTTCCATACTTTAAGCGCTTGTTCTATATATATTTTAAAGAGGGTAGGAGATATGCAGCATCAATGTTTTAATCATTTGTAACATTGAATAAATTTTTAATTCGTGTTGCTTTATTATCTCAAGAGTGCTTTTCCAGTAAAAGTTTTCTAAATCGTTATCCTGCTTCGAGTGAGTACAATTTTTCCATGATTCAATAAGTTGATAAGTGAATAATCTGCAGCTATAGCTAAAGTTACTTGCTTATTACTAACAAACAATAAATTTTGTTTAACTTGAAACAAATGGATCTTATTTTCAATTTTTTATTATAAATATCCAGCTCACCTCACTAAGGACGAATTTGTTTTGATTTTGAATGCCAAGAATTTCTTGAAATCTTCCGAAAAATTGTTCAATGGGTTTCCTTTTTGTAGACATTGCTGGCAGCAAGCAACCGTCCATCCTCTAAACCAACCCGGGGAGAACGATAATATTAAATTTATATAAGTTATAAATATAACATTTATGAATCGTGACAGATCACAAAGTCCTATAGAAAATATTAATCAAGATAATAATTTAGAAATAAATAATACGGCTATTCCCAAAAGTTTGTGTGAAATTTCAGTGATACCGAAATTTTCTGATGATTTCCGGGAATTACCATTATTTTTAGAGATAACTGATAATTTTTGTACTAGATATGAAAATAATATAAATGTTCCAAATTTATTTTTAATGGATTATATAAGGAGTAGCCTAGAGGGTGAACCTCTGCGAATTGTAGCTAGTAGACGCTTGGCAACAAAAGATCAAGTATTTAATGCTTTGAAAGAAATGTATTCAGACCCACCTTCAGAAAACACGTTAGAATTGGATATTACAAATTTTACGCCATAAGGTAATAATTTTGTAACTATAGGGAATGAAATTAGGGAATTAATTAGCTTTTACGATACAAAATTGTCAATGAATGTGAACTATACAATTCCAATTAAAGATTGTATATCTATAGTATTTAGACAAATGGCATTACAAGCTTTTATCAATTCAATAAACCCAAGATTGGGAGATTATTTAATTAATGCAGATTTAAATAATTTAGATCAGGCAATTTCAATAGCAATAAATAAGTGCGAGTGTTTAGCACAATTTTAACTTAACAAAACCTATGACTAACACAAAAGATGACAAATATCAAAACAGTTTCAATATTAGTAAAGAAATATTAATAAACCCCCCAATATTTCAATACCCAAATTTCGAAAAGGAGTTTATCATTACAACAGACGCTTCAAATTACGTATTTAGTCAAATAAACGACAAGAACTAAGATAAACCAATTTGTTATGCATCTAGGACAATGTCAGATTATGGAAATAAAGTATTCTACTGTAGAAAAGGAACTATTAGCAGTAATATTTGCATGTAAACAATTTATACCTTATATTTGTGAATCTAAGTTTACATTGATAACTGATCATAAACCTCTTATTTGGTTAAATAACCTTAAAGAACCTAATTCTAAGTTAGAACGCTGGACAATTAAATTATCATAGTACGAATACAAAATTAAGTTTAAAGCAGGAAAGCAAAATGTTAGTGCTGACGCACTTTCCAGACTTGAAATCAACCATCAATCAAATAGCTCATTGATCAGACGACCAATCTGTGCATTCAAATAAAAACGCAGATCATCACTGAATTCCAATTTCCACAAGTCTATAAATATTCAAAATCTTCAAATTTTTTTTACTTCCTATAAGGGAGAAATAAAGTTTACAAGAATGGCCAAACAAAAGAAAACTATTTACAAACTAAAAATAAATTAATTCCAAGATTTACTCAACTTTATGAAATAAAATTTGTTGAATAGAAAATAATTCATATTATGCTCAGATGAAATTTATAAAATATTATTAACAAACGTTAGTTGGTTCTTGGAGATTTTAATCCTTCAATTGACGGACTCTATGTTGAACCTCTTGGCAATTTGGGCCGGTCAGGTTTTGGAAATTTTAATCCTTTACTAGACACTGGACAAACACTTTATTATTGATGCTCTTGGAATTATCGGTCAGTCAGTTATTGGAAATTTTTATACAGTACAGACATTATTGATTCTCTCGGAGTTGGTTCGATTGATTAATTATTATTTTTAATTAATTCCGTAGGTTGCGCAATTTATGTCGTGAGCCGATTAATAATATACAAATTGAATAAAGAATTCGATTTATTCTTTTTGTTATTATTTTAATAAAGTGGGGTGCTCTTGTACAAGTACAATAATTGACTGCGAAATGTTTCTCAGCGCCGGTTTTATCTAGTTTGCAGAATTTCTTAGGTTACGTTGATAAAAGTTTTGCACTCAGCAATGTCTATTGCAAGTTTATTAAAATGCATCAAACATAGAGTACATCATAATTAATAATAATCTTAATATTAAATAAAATGAGGAGTTAATACTATAATAAACATTATAAAATATTTGCACATGTACATATTAGTAGACCCTTTTGTTTTTAATTTCAATTGTTAGCAACTTCTTAAAAATATTTGTTTGCGGCTCTTCTGTAATATTACGGATTTTGTTAAATTCTGCAACACCATTGATAAAAATTGATTTCTGTGTCATACTTCTCTTAGCATTGAGTGGCCTAAGATTATTTTGCATCTTGGTTTTATAGTTGTGTATATTGTTATTTTTTGTAAAATCTAGTTAATAATAATAAGTATTTCACACATATATACATATTATACAATATAATTCAATAGTGCATATATAAAAAAACATATATATATATATATATATATATATATATATATATATGTATCTAACGTCAATATATATATTAACATTAGATAAGTCTTGAATTTTGTGTGGCTATGAATTTTTAGTTCGATGTTTAGGAATGTGAAGAATGTGTTTCCGTGTATCTAAATTTTGAATATCAGTTTAGTAAATAATTTTGTTGTAAAGATACGTTGGTGATTTATTTAAAATTAGTTTAAGAAACAAAACTGCGGTATCTAGATGCCATCTGTTGTCCATGTTTAACCAACCAGTTGGTTTCAAGGTATGGGAAATTTGTTCATATTTGCGAATGCTGTAAGTATATCGCCCACATGAGTTTTGTAAACATTACAATTTTAGTTTTGTAGTTTGATTCAGGCTTGGACTGTAGGCAATAACGCAATTGGAACAACACAATTACAAAGTTTAGTTTTTATTGATTTTAACATAGTGGGTCGATGTGGATAAAGCATTCTTAATGCAGCATAAGATTTTCTTAGAATTATCGTGACATGTTCTTTAAAATTTAAATCATTGTCTATTATTAAACCCAGGTTTCTTACTGAGTTTACTGGTTTAATTTTATGATTTTGAAACACGATGTTTTTGTTCTCACATGCAATTTGTTTAGCCCTAGCAGTTCCTAAAATGACGACTTTAGTTTTTTTTTGTTTATATGCAGGCAGTGTTCTTCAGGATAAGTAATAATATTCTTTATTTCATTATTAATTAGTATATTTTTGTTTACAGTATCTATTGGTTTAAAACCTAAATAAAATTGTGTATCGTCTGAATATTGGTGACCTTTACAATATTTTAATATTTTTAACGAACTAATTGTGTAAATGAAATCAAGCAATGGAGCTAGAATAGTACCTTGTGGTACACCATATATATTAGGTAGATCAGACGAAATATTATCACCTACTTTTACAGTCAATTTCTAGTAAAACATTGTCTAAAATATTTAAAAGCGCAGTAGTATTAGGTAGATCAGACGAAATATTATCACCTACTTTTACACAGTCAATTTCAAATAAAATATTGTTTAAAATATTTAAAAGCACAGTAGTACAAGTATACCCTTTTTGAAATCCAGATTGCATTGGAGGCAGCACAGCGTTTTCATTTAAAAAGCGTTGCAATTGCTTGTTTTCAGTTTTTTCTAAAATTTTTGACAACGCAAGTATTACAATATTATGTCATTATACGATGTGGGATTTTTTATCTTTGCCGGTGGTGTTATGATTCCTTTTTTCCAGATTGATGGGAATTGCCTGTTTGAGAGAGCATAGTTCAGTACATGAGATATATATATTTATTTGAATAGCTTATCGTATAGGTATATAGTTTTTTTATTGATAGGCAATCCAACGTAGAAAGCATTATATTTATTGGCGTGTATCTGTTACAGTGTAGTATAGATTGCATTGCTTTGTTTTGAAATATATTAAGACGTTGTTTCTGACCTTGATTCTATTGTACAATGTAATTCGGCTAAACATACAAATACTAGTAGCTATTCTCTAGCAAACCAATTTGTTTGCTTAGTATATTGATATGTTCTGAATAATTTTTTTTTAAATTTTGTTTATAGCCACTTCCTATTCTTAAATATTTAAAATCTTGTACCCATTCTATTTTTTTATTTTTAAGATAAACTTATCATAATTTTCAATATTTTTGCCTTTGTTTTGTTAGTATTTAGAACAATTTTGTTGCTGGTTAGACATCTTGCTAAGTTGTTGAGGTTATTGTTTATTAACTTGATTATGGTTTCAATATTGTATCCACTTCAATAAATTAATGTCACCAGCAAACAACTTTAGTAAACAATATCTTAGAATTCTGTTTATATTATTGATGTAAATTATGAAATGTTTATTTTATTGATCATGATCACTGCTTAAATTAAATAAATAATATCTTTTAAAAGATGATACCACATAACATAGTAAAAATAGAAATTTTTGTAGTATTTTTAAATTGTATACAAAAACGTATAACACTAATAATTTGATGCATAATAATAATAATTATAATCTCTTCACTTTCAATAATAATCTTATATCTTGATTTACCAAAAACTAAATAATGTCTTGGATTGGTTTATTGATAGAATGAAATAAAAGTCGTCGATTTTATTACTCAACGTTTCTGGGTCAGCTGATTCTCTTCCTAAGCGCTACAACATTCATTCACATTATTATATTTATAAATTACAGTTTTAATAAATTAATAACAACCGCTATACCGGCTATAACTATATTTAATGTGAAAAATCAATTTGTTTAGAGTATTTTTGAAAATTATGTATAAGATGTTGTAAAACTTTATAATTTTTATGTTGGCAATCATTTTTTCCTTTTATTTTTGCTTTTTGAAATCAAAATTTATGTTTCTTTATAATAATTAAACTTACATTGTTTTAAATTTTATATCCTTTTGCTATTTTTCTAGCTACTGAGAGTAGCATAAACGGAGATCTTTCTGTTTGAGGGTTAATTACGTATTTTATGTACCAATTTGTTTTATTTTTTTAGTATAATAAAATTTAATATAATAATATGTAAATTATATTTTTATTATTATTTTATTGTTATTATTTTTATCACTGTTATTATTATTAATATTATTGTTATTATTGTGTGTTAAAGGTATTTCATATTTAGTTGAACGCTGTTTATCCGATGATTCCCAATTACTCGATCCCTTAATGGAATCTGAATTAGATACAGAATTGTTATCATTGGATGATAATGAACTTAAAGTACAACTACCTGAAATAAAAATTGAACCGATGATGGTTGAAATCGATAAACAAAAAATTAATGACATTGTGGATCAGAACAGTAATGTTAAAACTGAGCGACGTTCCCAAAGACAATTGCAAAACACGTCCTGTTCTGAAACAGAAGGGCAGCTATGTTAGTAATTCATTTATATATTTATTACTTATAGTAATTTATATAAATAAGTTAAACATTGTTTATAATTTTAGTGTCGTGTGTTCAGCAAATTTGTGATAAGCCTATTTTGTCGAGGGCCCAGGCTTCCTTACCAGAAAGTCATTTGTCTTTAACTAAAACTTTTAAAGGTGGTAGGTATGCTATTAAATGAAATTTTATTTTTTGCATATTATGATATTTTCAAATATTACTACCACTAATTTTTCAATGGTTATATTATGTTCTAGAATACAGTGTATTTGCCAAAAAGTTTATTCCAAAAAGGACTCAGTTTGGACCAATTGAAGGTGTTCTTGTGGAAGAAAAAAAATGCAAAAATGAAAAAGTAGATTTATCTATTGAAATTAATGGAACTTTGCAAAGCTTGGACACAACCAATGAGAGTAAGTGTATTTTTTGTTTATACTTACACAAATTAAAACATATTTTTTTTCTTAGATATTGCAAATTGGATGTGTTATGTTCAACTGGCTGATACCTATGCAAAACAAAATTTAGTTCTTACTCAACAGGATAACAATCTCTACTATACAACTACTAAACATATACAGCCTAAACAGGAACTCTTGGTAAGTTTTATATTAAGGTGGGCAAATTCATAATCATTCTCCGATCAGGGAGAGCATATCTTCATTAGATGTACCCAGTGTGGTCAAAATTGCACATTTGCTATTTTATTTGGATTACCGGAATACTACATGTAAAAACCGGCGCAATGATGAGCGAAGCAAAATAATGTTGTTGAAGTAAAACTTTTATAGTGAGGTCTAAAGGTGCTTTTCTGTTAGCGCAACGATAAGTGATAAGAGCGTCGATAGTAGCGTAGCGCAGAACACTGATACATCAAATTGCAAAAAGCTTGTTTATATTGTAGATGGTCGTTTAGCTATTCTCACCGATAAGAATGAGTGACTATTCATGAATAATTAGTATTTGCAATTCAACGAGGTGGCCATACTATTCTATCTTCTTGGCCTATCCAATAATAATATTTTAGATTGCTTTTCAAAAAATTAAGTTTTTAAATCCTTGGCTTATACATTTATTCGGCAAAAGTTCATTTAACCAGCAGTTAATTGAATTGCCACCTATGTAGTGGTGCACCATCATGCTGCTACCACATATTTTGAAATTTTAATACAAATCTGCATTTAAACGATTATTGATAACATAACACTGAATCATGCACAGCGTATTCTTTGTAACACACCGGACCGTTTTAAAAGTAATGACAGCGCATTCCAGTTCTATATAATTCATTCACATGGATACTTAAATGTTGCTGAAGCGGTCTTGGCCTATTTCTATGTAGATCTTGCAGTGCCTACAGATGTTTATTATGATTATTATTTATGCTGTCTCTAGTAAAACATGATTTATCAGACCACATGATGAATCTTTTGATTGATTGATGAACATTTTGTGCATGTTGCTTAAGTAACCAGCGACAAAATTGTAATTATTGTGCGGCATCTTTGGCATGTTAACAAATGTAACATTTCTGTGTTCACCATACTAAATTTGGTGATAAATTATAGTTACTAGCTATATGGCGAACACTAATTGAAGAGTTGTTCAGTTCTGTAGAATGAATGCCTTTTTGGACCTGCTTGCTGTCTACAAAATGATGCACAAAACAAAGTGTGAACATTTTGTCTATTTGGATACCAGCGTCTGTATTCTACTGTAGCTACTTTCCTGACATTTTTATCGGAATACCCATATATGATTTCAATATGTTGTGAATAAATGTAAAATGTATTGTATTCTATAAATTTATTATGACGAAAATAGATATAATAAAGTTTGTTTTATATTAAGCAATATAATTTCTGTTAAGCTTGCTACACGGTGTCACAACAATAATTATTGTATTGTGCTCCGCGTTGTTGGGACAATAATTATTATTTATAGTATAAATATTTATTTTCAATTAGTTAAATATTTTTTATTTTATGATCGATTTTGATATTTTATATCATCAAATAAATACAAATATCGACATCGGATCATAAAATAAAAAAATATTAAACCCAGTGAAAATATGTATGTAAATGATACTTTATAGTGATAAGTACAGTTTTTGTATCAGGGATGGTCGGAATGTAATGCAGTGGAACAGGTACGGCTGCTTAAACGCTCCGTACGCTATCTGTTCCAGAATTTACCCTAGTATTTTTGGAATTACTTGAAGTATGTTACAAATATGGAATATATTCAACAGATACTGTTTAGAACTGAACAGGTACTTTGATAGTATGGTAGTATTTTATACTTGTTTGTGTACCTCTTTTGTGTACTCTTCTGGAACCGTTTTAAATTTAGACGAGTATTACGAGTATATTTTTAGGCGGAATGGAATCGTTTCAAATGTATGCGGTAGCCTTCAAAGTTTGTCCTGTCCTGTTTGTTATAACATTATAGGTGAGATTCCCGATCCGTACTTTTATGTTAAAGGGCAATTGTACAGTTGACATTTATTCCGTCTCCATTCTTGTTCTCGGGTTATTGTGCTGAATATTGTGCGCTTTCAGACATAATTAATTTGCGAATGCTTATTTTTTTATACAATTTTATTTTTTGCAATATTTACGTTTTGTATGAATTTGACATGTATTGTTTATTAAACTTATTTATTTCTTTAAAGTTTATATTTTCAATATTTTGTAGTTGAAGCATTAGATTTAATTAGTATTTTATTTTAATAAGTTTTAAGTTTTGATGGTTGTTTGGATTTTAATCCAGTAACGTTGAATAAAAATTAAAAACATCATTAGTATATTAAAAAACGTATGCATTTGTCTAATTATTAGCATCAAATTATTATTATATATTATTAAGTTATATTAATGTCAAATTATTCATACGCAATTGTACAATTTTAGTACATGTAACGTTTAACTAAAAACCGACTTGATTATTTTCAATTTTAATGTTACAAAGATTGCTTTGCTGCATATTCAAACGTTTTTGATTTGTTCTTTTTCTTATATTTAATTCAAATCAAACTAATCATTATAATCAAAACCATAAACTCTGTGTGTTGTTGTAAGTACAAATAAACAAATACGTACAAACGTCTTCCTGGAACGGATTGCATTTATATCTGTTTTGTATTGGCGGAAGTTTTTTAACCTGTTTCAAAATTATCACGTATTTTGTACCTGTTACACAACTGGAATCGGAACAGTTGGAACAGGTACTGAAAAATACTAGTTTTGCCCACAACTACTTTGCAACTCGAACCATGAAAAACACTCAATTTTTTTCTTTAGTGTTTATAGAACAACTGGTAAATTTCATCCTTAATGGTTTAATTCCATAGTCCAAAAAGGTCTGAGGTGCTCCATGCAGATTTAATGACATGTAATAAATTTACATTTGTTCAAAATTTTCAATTGAATAAAGGTTTAAATTATAAATGATAACTTTTTTATATATAATTATTTAAAAAAATCATTTTTGTATTGCTATTTTCGAAAATTTAATTATCCTGAGAATGTCATAATAAAAAAAAAGTATTAACTAAAAGTCCTAATTATTAATATCTTTATTTCGAACTGTTAAAATTGATTATTACTTCTTAGCTATTCTATTTTTTTCAATTCCTATCAATAAAATATGCTTATTTTATAAATTAAATTTCCTAATTAATAATGTAATTAAGTGTTAAGCAGTATAAGTAGAATATTGAAACGCGAACTTTGTGATAATTGAAAAGTGAAAAATAATGATGATTATTAAATTATACTATAAATAAATAAAATTCGACATTGCAGAAAACTAATTTAAATTAAAAAATACATGTATTATAAATATTAAAGATGTTAGATTAATAAAGAACATTTAAAATAATAAGGAAGTAAATAAATAATAAAAATATGCATAATAATAAAAAATCCATTATGCTAGCATGTATAAGATTTAGGTAGAAATTACCAACCCTTTCGTAAGGCTTATTGGTTGTTGCTTGTTGGTATGGAAGGGTAACTTTTGAACAAATTACAATCAAAATAAATTCATGTAGTTTTTAGGTAAGCATATTTTTGAAGCAAACTCTTTGATAATTTTCAATGCATTTAATATGTTACTATTGAGAGTTTTTAATGTAGCATTATACTGAGAATATAATATAAATTCAAAAATATTCCACAAATTAAATTCATTGTTGCTGTTATTATTATTAATAAGTGAAAATGCAATACATGTTGTATTTTCACTGCGGTACACGGACTGCTATTTTTTGCTATGACTTTTTATATATCAGGTGACATCTGAAGCAGGTACGGACCCATGTTTTTTACTTACAAATATTTTTTTATGAAATTTTTGTTGATTAAAATACATCATATGACCCTACTTGACCAATAAAAATTTGTAAAATATTATTTCCGGTTTAACCGGAAATAACACCAATTTTGTAATTTTAAATGAAACACCATTATATATTTCATTTCAAATTTTTATTTATAAGTCCACTTTACATATGAATCCTAAATTTCAACGGTTTTCGTAACATAATCTCATTTTTCCAAACATAAATATTTTCTTATGTCACAAAAAGTTTATTATTTTTTCAATACTTGTTCAAAACAAGTATAGCATTTGAAAAAAATACACAATACATACACAAAAATACAACCTAAATGCTAATTATGCCATTTATTAAAGCGCGCAAATCACTCAATTTTGAATGTGGCAAATTTATATTTTTTCCAATAATCCCATTATATTTAGATGTTAATATATTTTTTTTTTAAATGAGATTATGCTACCAAAACTTCTGAAAAATCTACTAATAAATCCAAAATTGCAAAAATATACTGGGTGTTCCAATTAAAAATACAAAATTGATGTTATTTCCGGTTAAACTGGAAAAGATATTTATAAATAAAAAAGATTTGTGCGTGTATCTGTTTCAGTTGTCGCCCAATATAAAAAGTATATATATCACATGTCATCTTTTTGAAGTGAAAACTTTTATACTGAAGTGTAAGTTCGAAAAATCGGAGAAATAAAATGTAAACTAATTTATGGGAAACAGGTGGGGATATAAGCAGTGACAAATGGGAATGAGTTGGATTGGGGATACGTGCAACTCCAGGGTGCTCAGCATAAATAAAAAATATGACACTGACGTTGATATTAAATTTTCAGTATAATTATGTTGTAATAAAATTAAAGGTTTTTCTTCTACTGTGTGTTCCCTGCACACTCACAATTTTTTTTAATAGTTATTATTATTAATGTGTGTGTGTGTCTCATCATATTCTTTTCCTAAATATAATTTGTGTTATGCTTAATTGATAATTTTTTTGAAATGCCAACTCATGTAGCCCCAATCTTTGGAAAATACAACTCGTGCTTTTCACTCGTATTGTTATGACAAAACTCGTATTTTGTCTTACGATAAAAAAGTCAAAAGGGGGGATTTTAAAGATTCTTGAATATAGGTACTGATACAATGAGATGTATATCAAAATGATCATTGTTTCGGCATCACTAGTTTCTTCATCACCACTAGAGATAGAATCCGATAATTCTTTCACCTTTTCATCCGTCATTTTGGACAATTTATAAAATTGTTGTTAATAAGCCATTAGTAAACAATATTTTTATTGTTAATTTAATGTTTTTTCATAAATATATAATATATGATTCATAAAATGCATTCACATTTTTTCCATTTAGTGTATAAGGCCGCCTTTGGGTGATTGCGCATTATTGAGGTAGTTCTTATCTTAGTCAAATAATGATAAAAAAAGGAAAATTAAAGATATAAAATCAAGTACTGATAAGTAACATAAACAATAAATTATAGTAATATTCAAAACATTTGTTTTCCATATTCACCCTTTAGGATTATTATTTGTTGCATTATAAATATTCAATCATCCATTTGTTTACAAGATTGGCAATTTGTAATTTAATAAAACTAAATTATTTAAGATTATCTAGTTTGTTGTTGTGTCAGATGCATATGTTTTTTTATTTGAAATTGTAAATGAAAATATACACAAATTTTCATTAAAAATGCATCCACTTAGATACTATGAATTCTTAAGAATTTTGTTACGACAACACAGTAAAATAATTCGGCCTTGGATTATAGTAAATCTATATAAAAATAATAGCGAAGGATACAGTAGTTGATACGTGATGTCACACTAATGGCGCATATTATCAATATGTCAAAAACATGCATACACTAATTTAATCTTACACCCGCATTATACTAACTAACTTATTTTATTTAAGTTAATACAAAATAATGTTAATAGGTTAGTTATGGAGTAAGTTATGCTCAATCAAGGAACCTACCTGTTCTGGAACCATTGATAGACGATGAAGATCTATGGCCTTGTTATGAATGTTCCGAAAAATTTATAACTTCTGAACAGTTTCAAAAGCACCTGGATGATCACGATATTGCTTCTAATCAGCAATATCGAAAAAAGAAGAAGTTTCTCAATCAGTCACCAAAAAACGAAGCGTTGCAATGCACAGTATGTTTGGAAATATTTAGCTCTAACAAGTTTGGCATATTGAGAAAACATTTAATGGATCACGGATTAGATTCACAAGAACCTTTACAAAATAGATTTATAATTGCTAATAAGTAAATACAAATTAAATAGAGGTTTATTGCCATTTTGTTTAATATTAAATATTTTAGAAATTGCGATTATATAAAACACGAACTAAATACACCTGATATGAATATCAGTTCAGATGAACAGAATAATGTCGAGATGGATGAACCAAGTAGTGTTTCTTTTGAAGCACCAAAACAAGTGGAATCTTCTAAAATGGAATACAAATGTCCAGTTTGTTATAAAGTATTTGCATCAGGAGATCGGATTCAAGTAAGTTTTTTATTTTAATTTAACGTAAATTTTTTTAAATGTTTTTATTAATATATAGCGTCATATGTTGGTTCATGGTACAGAAGAATCAAAACCGTTTCAATGTAGTAAATGCAGCAAACGATTTCTTAATAATTCTGCATTAGCTTGTCATTTCAAGACACACTTGCTTGGACGAAAAGTGTTTGAATGTCCAATTTGTAAAGAAAGTTTTACTCATGTACTCCAACTAAAACTGCATGTCCCCAAACATTGCATTGATGGACTGTATACTTGTCCGCATTGTACAAAGGTATTTGAAAAATATAGTATTATTCGGAAACATATACGAGCGTTTCATTGTGAACGAAAACATATGTGTCCAGATTGTACAAAACAATTTCCTACGTTGGATAAGTTACGCATGCATCTTTTAAAGCATTCTGATCACAGGGAGTTTTTGTGTGCAGATTGTGGCAAACAATTTAAGAGAAAAGATAAATTGAAGGAGCATTCTAAGAGAATGCATTCTGAAGAAAGAGAAAATGCTATTCCTAGAGATAAAGTTGCTAATAACAGTACAAAACGGTTTACACCAAAAGTTCAACCAACAGATTACCATAGGTTTATATATAAATGCCACACATGTTTAGTTGGATTTAAACGAAGGGGTATATTTTAAATAGAATAATAATTTATTACTTTTTTAACATAATTGAATTTTAGGTATGTTAGTAAATCATCTTGCTAAACGTCATCCGGATATAAGTCCAGATTCAGTACCTGAACTTAATTTACCCATACTGCGTGCTACTAAAAATTACTATTGCAACTATTGTGACAAAGTTTATAAATCAAGTTCTAAACGAAAAGCACATATTCTGAAGAACCATCCAGGATCAACATTGCCTCTTAGCAATCGGCGTATAGATTCTTCTAAAGTTGGAGATTTGCCAAATCCTACATATTCTCAGACTGTTGGAAGCATCACAACACATCCTCAAGGTTGCCAGTGGTGTCATAAGCAATATGCAAGCAAGGCAAAACTATTGCAACATCAACGAAAGAAACATGCCGATATGTTACAACCTGAGAAACTTGATGTTGAAGACAAAATTAATGAAGAAGATTTAATTAGAAATATAGTACAAGAGCAGGAGCAATATTATCAATTAGTTAATATAGAAGGTGGTCAATTTTCACAGGCTGATTTAGAAGGGGATTCTAGATTTTATCGACTCTTGACTACTGGCAACAGTGAGTATAGTTTTATATAATTTTATTAAAATATTGTCTATCTAATCAACTGATACTAAGTTGTTTGGTGCGTTGGAAATGATGGTTTTAATTGACTATTTTAATTTTTTTGACAATTTTTACAAGCACCAACTATTTTTACTGCTCGATGCATACCTGACCAATATAAATCTTGTTTTATTGCTCACCACGTCTTGTACAATCCGAAATGACTGAAGTGGTGATGATATATGTTAATAAAATATCAGGTACAAAAATCTGCGGTATACATAAAAACGCTGGTGAATCAAGGCGAAGAAAAAGGAGTTGGTTATTTAGTATGTAGAGATCATGTGAATTTGAATGGTTTGCAATCTCTTTGATAATTTGCGCCAATTTATTGTCTTTGGTTTGTGCTTCAAGTAACTGCAAAATCAACTTTTTCATGTCTGGGAGTTGGTAGAAATTAAATAAAGTGAAGCACTTATCAGGTGAAGTGGACACCTAGAATCAGCTACAAAGTTCAGTTTTTCTAGAAAGAATTTTACTTAGAAATCGTATCCTTGTACCATCAAAATCTATCTTGAAATATGCGGAGACAGTAGCCAATAGTGCTTAATATATACCATAGCTCGATGGATGATCCATATATACTAAGAATGGTTTTCTGGCTAGGAAAAAACACCATTTTTTAAGTGCGGTAACCACACTTAAAAGTTCTATCTCTGGCTTAGAATTTATTTTTTCACGTTCCAATAATAATTTGATAAAATATGCTGCTACTTTTTTAGTCTTTTCCTCCAATAGGTATAAAACTCCGCTTATGCCGATATATATCTTGCGTCACACTGTATGTAGAGTATAAGGTAGATTAGAAGTAGTATGATATAATTTTATATACTGATTTTGAATTAATCTCAAAAAAAGCTTGTTCTTCCTCTTACCCCCACATCCATTTAGTTCTCTTCCATAGCATTTTGTGAGTTGTTGAAAATTGCTCAACAAAACCATGATCAAACTTTGTTAAGCCCAAAAATGCTTGGACTTGTTTAACAATACCAGGTATTGGGTAATCTTTTAAAACTTGTACCACATAAACTGGGCCAAAAATGACTTAACATTGTTATTTTTTTCATTTCTGTTTTTTATGATTTGTTTGTCTAGGAATGCTTTGTTAAGAACCTTAGAAACAGTCTTCTATAAAATGAGTCATTATATAAACTAGAGGTCGCAATGCATACTAGAACTTTCCCCCCAACAATATTATAATATTACATGAGTTTTGTTTTTTGCCATCTCAAAAGCACTATCTATTGGTTTTTATTTTCTCCTATAGGAAGAAAAGTAATAAATTTGTATTTTTGTTGTGTTTTGGAATATTTTAATGAAACAAAAATCAAAATTTGCAAATTTTAGAGATCCGCAAATTCGTTTATATGAAATTTTGTTATAAATTTCAGTTTTCTTGTAAATTGACAAAATTAACCTTTTTGACCTTTTTATAAGTAAAACTAATTTAATTCAATTTCCAGGGTTAAATTATTATAGAATTGAGCTCCTGAGTTCCTTTTTTAATTTGTATTTCTGTTCGAATCGACGCCATTTATGGCTATTTTTTAAGAAAAATTTACCACCACGTCTCAACTTAACCAATCAAAACGAATTTTTGTGCGGCACAACTAGAGCATACTTCTAACATATTCCCGAAATGACAGAACAATATCTTAAAAACTGTTTGAGTTATGTGTTCCACACACACACACATTTTTCTAAAAACCACTTTTAGACTTAAAATAAATAACTTGCAATATTCATTTCCATTACAAGAAGTTTCAATTACCTGCAATAATTGCATTCATGGCGAAGATAGAAAGTAATGATTTAATTATTTTTTTCTTGGTAAAATACTTTAAAAAATGTTGTTTATTTGTTACTATTATATCGAAAGTACATTAAACTTATCAAATTATGTGTTTGAATTTACTAATATTATAAATATTTAAAATTCAATAAAAACAATTGGGACATACATGATCCATTTACAGTGTTCATATCCCAAGAAGTTTATTTTTTTAGAGAAAAAACTAGCTTACTGCAAGTTTTTAATCCTACGTTTTGCTACCGTTTGGTAGCACGTTAAAATGATACGCTCACATGAGAAATAGTATAGGTTTTATTTCGTTCTTTAGGGCTTAAAAAGTAACAACAGTAAATATTTTTTCGAGGAATAATTAGATGTTACAATTAACATTATTGTGTAAAATATTTAGAAATATTAAAAATAAATAATTAAAATTAACTTACAAATTTTACAATATTAATATTATTATTAATTTGGTCAACAATTTTCATTTTCATTAAAATTGTAAAAATATAAAAAATAAATTAAAAACGTAATAGTAATCATTTGTGTCATGTAGTTATGGAACCTTTCTTAAGTTTACCTTATTGTTATTACAACATGATTTAAAATTATAATTATCCATATTGGGACAATTATGATTAACTTTATTGTCGTTTTTATTACCATTAGTAGAAACCTTGTGTGAATAAATCTTTAATGGTGAATTATAAATTTTATTTAATTCAGTAATGTTTTATTGAAACATCTGTAATGACTATCATAATGGAATTTATTTTGATTAGCATTTATTTCAAGAGCTTCGGAATAAATTTTAACCGGATTTTTAAAACAACCCTGATTTGTTTTATTTTCATGCGATTTATATTAAAAGTAAACTCAAATTTATTTTAATGTGATTAAAAGCATCTTCAAAGCTATTATCAATTAATTTGGATTAAATTTTGTTTTAGTTAATGACAATGGGCCGGTTACAATAATAGAATTAAACCTATCTGGTATTAATGTGTTCTGTTTGTCCACACAGTCGCATGCCTTGTCGTATGAAGGGGTACTCGGTGAAATTTCTGCCAGATTTCGATCGTCTTCTATCTCCAGTGATGATGATTCCAGTGTGGCTGGTTTTCCTTCCACTTCTTTTCTTTTCTGTAGATTATACTTTGGGGAATGCTGCACTTGACATTTTACTTCTCTATTAATTTCTCTTAGTTAATTCGCCAAATTTAAGTTGTAACAGAGTGGAATGGATCAATTATGAATCATTAATTTAAATTACTTATTTATTTTTTATAACTTTCCAAAACTAAATCTTATACAAAATAATTGGAAATTAATTGTATTAAAAAAGGTGCCTGATGCTACCGGCATTCAAGCACATACCTGGAGCGGGCAGAAAACTCGTGGAATTCACTGTGTTTTAAAGGAAACTATAATGATGTCCTTTGTTCTGAAACCCGGGAAGGAAAGACTAAAGTTGGGAGGACATCAAAATCAGATGGAAGTGTAGGAGGTGTATAGGAAAGTTAAACGGGAAGAATATCCCGATAGAGCACAAAGTATAATAATACAATATTACTTACACCAATTTGTGACAAAAGAGAAACCAGAATCCTAAAAAAAAATTATTTAGAGAAAATTACCATTCTTTAGTTTTGACTTTCACCTCTGTAGAGGATCCAGTTGAATTAGTAACCTTATGTCTTTTTTGACATATAATCGTTTAATTATTTACATTATTCATAAAGATTGTTTCTACCTTTTATATGTCTATTTATTAATATAAATATTACAATTTTGCTATTCAAGTGATAATAAGTCCCATCAGGCTTTTTTGCAGTTTTATTTTTTTAATTAATTATACATAACACAATGTAAAAATATTTTTTTAAAATTTTAATAATTATTTATTTACAGATATGGTGCCGCCACGCTGAAAATATTAATGAGATAATTGAGGTCTCCTTTTTCTGCTCCTGCAAATATTCTGTGGAGATTTGTTGCATTCTGTCTTAAACAGAGTGAATAAGATTTGGATACAGGGTTTGTGCCGTGGGCTGGATACCCACGTAATTTAATAGTCAAAGGTGTAATAGATCTTAAAAAATCATTTTGAACTAACCATTGGGTATTAAACTAACTTAATAAAACCTTGCGAATCAATATTATTAAAAATAAATTTATTATTTATATGATTCAATTCAACTGTAGTTGATTATCATGCTTGCAATAATGTTTAATGAAATATTAGGATTATTATTTAATTTGAAGCAATTTATATGATTGTAGTTTATATAAATTGCCACTGACATACAGTGGTTTTAAAGTAAAATTGCTTAAGTCTATATTGAATGCCTATATATTTAAGCAGTTTTAATTCGATACTACAGAATAATTAACTTGAATTGAAAATAATTGAGTAATATAAATGGATTTTTAATCCTTAATACCTCCACACTCATTGAGTTCTAGTACAAATTGTCAAATCGTAATTGATACTGCAATATGTTGTATGTCAAAAATCCATTTTTGGGTTTATATGGTGCCATTGTAACCAAAATAGTCAGTTCTGCCGACCTGCAAAATGTTGTACGCAATAGTCCAATAGAATGTGTGTAACGAACGAATGACAAGATGAGCCATATATCGTGAGTATGTAGTATTATTTCCAGTGGCAGATTGTCTTTACTTTTGATATATGACATATTGCAGTATCAACGACTAAATATAACTTTTTCAAAATGAAAATAAGCAATATTATTTATTAATAATAAAGTAAAACTATATGACATAATTAAATTTTGATTCACCGAACCATGCAGTTATGACAGTTCCAAAGCAAGATTTTGAATAATATAACGGTTAATATAATTTGTCGGTTTACTGTAAAAACACACTAGCTTTAATAATGATAATTTTTTATATGTAGTTTTTTTAAATTTCAATTCTATTCTATTTAGCAGTCGCTTTTGAAAATTAGAAATTATTCGAGAGTCGCAACCAAATATTTAAAAGAATTATATTATAAAATTTATAATCCAGGATGTTTTTTTCAAAAGCATCCACCATAGATATCTCAGAAAATTGCGGTAAAATAAATAACTTCCAAAACACGTCAATTTTATTTTGAAAGGGACATGTTTTGCCATACTTTAACATGTGTAATACTTTTGTTACCGTCTCCAACAATCAATCTTTTCAAAATATTTCAGTAATACCCCAGTGAAAATTTATGTTTTTTAAAATTTTCCTATAACCCTTTTGCTGATTAACTTTTTGCGTTTGAGTTTTGGGTGCATCTAACAATCTTCCAATTTTGTTTTTTAGGTATCTTTTTATGTAGTTATATTTAGATTTGAAACCATTCAAACAATGAAAGGGGGGCTATAGGGACCCACCCTGAATAAATGTATTTTATGGTTGTTTTACTCACAATAGCCATTCTCATGTTATGCAATATTCGTTTTTTGTTATGTTAAACTTTATAATTTCTTTACAATTTTTGAGTACTTACTCTTGACATATGTGTGTTATCCCTTCTCCTACATATTAATAATTAATTGAAAACATTTAACATTTAAAAAAAGTGCCCAGTTAAATTACCGACATCTCATTGAAGATGTTCGAAAAATGCTTATTGGAGGGGAAGAATGTTAAAAGGCTAATTTAAAATAAAAATTAGCTTGTTACAAGATTTTTATAAATAATTTTGATTTTCTTTTTAGAATAGAATTTATTTGATCAAATATGTTTTTGGAATTTTGTTTTGTTTATTTTTTAACTTGATCTTTAATAGTTTTGCATTTTTCATAAAATTATGACATCAAACTTTTATAACTCAAACCATGGACTTGCCACAAAAAAACTTCGAGTTATCAAGACTTTGAGTTATTAAATAAAAATACTATTTATGTATGTATGTATTTTTTGTTTAAAGATGCATCACATATAATATACATATATTATATGTGGCGCATCTAAACAATACATACATTGATGTCATATTCGGGGTAAAAAGCAAGTTTGATAAATTGTAATCTTTGCTGCTTGCTCCAGATATAAGTCCCTTTTGCTGATTTAAACCATTTTAAAACTGCTTTGTCCACATTTGAAGTTTTTTAGCCTGTTGGCACTTGCTCTGCCACTGTCGATTGCAGTCATGACTGTTTGTCTTTTTTTTAGTAGTACACTGTTGTTGCTGGAAACCATACTTCATAGTATATCATACTTTCCACATCTTTTATAGGTTTTTACTTTTTGCTCTATATAGGGAAAAGTATTGCATTCATACCAAAATTCAAAATTTGTGTGTGTGTGTGTGAGAGAGTGTGTGGGTGTGTGTAGAACGCATAACTTGAAACAGTTTTTAAGATAGCTTTCTGAAATTTGGGGAATATATTAGAAGTATGCTCTATATTGTGCAGCCCAAAAATTCGTTTCGATTTGTTAAGATGGCAACAAGTGGTGGTAAAATTTTCTTCAAAATCACCATAAATGACCTCGATTTTAAGAGAATAACAAATGAAGAAAGGTACTTGCTCAGTTTTATAGTAATTTAACCATAGAAATTGAATTAAATTAGTTATTTATAACAAAATTTCATATAAACGAATTTGTAGATCTCTAAAATCTGCAAATTTTGGTTTTTGTTTCATTAAAAAATTCAAAAATCGAAAAAAGATATGAATACTTTTCTTCCTATAAGAGAAAATAAAAACTAATAGATGGTGCTTTTGGGATGCCAAAAAACGACCCACGTCATCGATATTAGTCAGTGTCAAAATCTGCAAAATACAAAAATATAAATAAAAATTATATAAAATCGAGGCAAGTGAACATGTCAAACAGACCGACTGGATCCATCTTTAGTCTTATACAATCCTCCACCACACATGCCGTCATTTTAATTATCTTGATGGATAATATTTTTAACGTAAACAATTGATAGCGGAAATATATTTTGGGGTAAAGTTTTAGTACGCATTGCGACCTCTATTATTATGTTTCATCAATAGAAAACGTTTTTAAAGTACGTTTTAATGAATTATATAGTAAACTCACCACCATTCAATACGTTGTAATTACATGACACCAATAAAAATAACGTCATACAAAACAAATAGGCACAGTATGTTTTTTCACTCGGTAACAACACTTAGTGCCTATTTACAATGAGCATAACCCATAAAAATTACATAAGACTGACATAGAACATAAAGTTGAACAAATGAGAAACCATGATTGACACAAAATTAATTCATACATCAAGTATTTATAAATTAAAGAAATTGTTGTTTTGTTACGATTTTGCACAAAATCTTGAATGTATGGGACTTGGTACCTATGTTGTTTTAACATAGTGCTAAGTTTACTTGGAGTTTGTAAAAGTCAATCTTGATTGACTGGAGTTTTTATTATTTACTGCATTTGTTTTTGGGTATTCACATTCACAGGTTGTAAAAAGTGAGAAAATAACTCAAATATTTAGTTATAATATCAACTAACACAAGTCGGCACATAAAATCTCAAATAAGTTTGTTGTTCAGTTAGCAGTGCTCTGTAATGTAACAGCAAAAAACTTACTATATACTATCGTCGCTGGTATCTATCAATAATTGTGTCTTTATGTCTTTATAGTGCTATTAATAAATAATTCGACTTGCAAAGAATAACATTGTATCTCAAATAGAAACGTTTTGCAAACATATATGTAAATACAAATATGTTTGACCAATTTTGTAAGTTGATAAAATACCACAAATTTACTATTAAAAAATGTATGTAAAAAAGAGTATCATTTTCTGATGATGAATGACCTTAACTAAGTTTTTTCTCCAAAAATTGAGAATATTATTTTTTGCGATCACCATTGCGATTCTTTGGAACAACCAAATGCCACTGTCACTTTGTCACATTATATGAGGCTGACCATTGTTGAACTTTAAAATGGAGCCTTAGTAAGCATAAACTTTCTTTTCATTTTTAATGTCAGTTTTGTCAACAATATTTGTACGCTATGCTTATGCAAAAATTATGTGTTTGTTATGTAAATTTTATGAATTATGCAAATTTAATGCTTATGTAAATTTTACGCCTTATGACTATTGTGAATGAGCCCGAATAAATCATACACTTGAACTTAAGTAGCGCAGAAACTAAACATGAACAGGAGCGGTAAAAAACATTTAGATTGTAGTAGGGGATTCTCTCAGAATTCGACCTATCAAAGGTGGCACTAAATATTCTTTTCAAGTTATCAAGATATTCGAATAATAGAAGTTCAAGTTATCGAGTAAAGTTTACACATAATTATCATTCTTGATGCTATTGCCAACCAATTTGATTGAGTTATTGCAGTTCGACTTATTGAAGTTCAACTGTATTACATATCAATTTCGAAAAAAAATGTCAGGCTAGTTTAATTATAAAACGAAAAATGAGCATAGCTAAATTACTGACCAAAAGATGTCAAAATAAAGATTGATGTGTTTTGGTTTTTTTTATAATCTTCTCATCTATTTGGGGTGGGAGCTTTTTGAGAAAAAAAAACCGTAAATAATGAATTTACGACGATTTTTACAGTGTACGTGTATTTACGGGAGCTACAATTAATTGCCGAAAGAACCACATACGACTCTCAAAACCTTGAAATATCTTGAACATTTTGTATAACAAAAATGTGTTTTTATTGAAAGTTTAATAGTTTTGAATGTGATAAATTAAAGTGATCTTGAGTTTCACTAATTGTGGGACAGAGTTCTTCGTTATAATTTTAAATGAAACCAATCTTGATTACTTTTTTTCTTCATCACGGATGATGTTGCAATCAACTAATATATTACATGTGCACACTAAATACTTTAATATTATTCTTGCAAGAAAAGCGCTTATAATCACTCACTTTGACTAGCTTAAATATTTTGTTTGTGCATTTGTGAAATATTTATTCAGATTTATATTTAGCGTACATGATGGATATACAGAATGACATGATCCAAAAAAAAATTAAATTTATCATTGTATTTACTTTTCCTTCCTAAAGAAAAAGTATAGGTCTCACCTCAATATTTCAAAACGGAAATATCCATTTTGAGGCCCCCCTTAGTCGATCTAGCTGGTTTTTAGAAAAATGTCTATGTATATATATATGTATGTATGTATGAGTGTATGCGAGTATGTATGTGTTATGCATAACTCAAAAAGTTTAGAAACTAGAGGCGTGAAATTTTCAAAATACCAATTTCAAACCAGCACTAGTTGTGCCCCCAGAAAATAGTTAAGATTGGCTAAGTTGGTGAGAAGATATGACTAATTTTTTTTGAAAAATCATAATAAATGCAAAATGGGATAATAAACCCATTATTTAAGATTAATTTGAATTAAGGAATGCAATAGATTTGATTGAAGATATAAGTTTGGTATTTATTTTAAAATATACGTTAAAATTCTGCAAATATTAATTGAATATGTTGACATATATTATGTTGCCAACAATTTGTTTACACTCATATTTGACATATAAATTAAGGTTAACAAATCAATATGTTTTTGAAGTATAATTATAATACTCAATAATTGCTAACTTGATTATTTTTTATTAAAAATTGCAAAATAAACGCTTTGCATAAATCGTTCGAGGGGAGGAAGGAAAAGTTTTAGTACACCATGCGTTCTCTAATTTTATTTGGTTTGTTGTACTTGTTATTTGATGGGTCATGTCATAACTGCATTGTTAGGTTAAATGAAATATATGCTTCATGAAAATCTCCAAGGAGGGTGCGATTTTTGTCAATAATAATTTAATTTAATTAAATTTAAATTAAATTAATTTAACAAACAAAACTTGTTTTTGTAAAGGAAAAATTAAAAAATATTGTTCTAAAATTTATTGTATTGTTATATAATTTAACAATGTTTTTTAAATCATAGTTTAGAGCTGATGGGACGTATGTATGTTAAAAAAACGACACAGCTGCCCAAGGAGGGGGCGATCGCCTCCTGCTGTATCCGCCCTTGTTTATAAGCATAATACAAAAATAGTCATAATAATAATAATAATATTTATTATTATAGACCGGTGGCTAGTAACAGGTTTTTGACCGTGATTTTATTTAGTATGCCTTTAGGAGGGTATTATGTGAGTCACGCATTCTGATAATAAATGATAACTTAAAGTATCATCGCAGGTTCTTCATATATTAAAATAATAAACTTTTTTGTCTGCAAATGAAGTAGTTTTATATGATTTTACTCAGGCTGTCATAAATTTACTTGTAAATTTATATGCATACCGTTCACATGAGTCCAAAGGCTGAAGAACCCGGGATAACTATAATTTATCAGAATAATTATCAGATAAATATTATCAGAATGTTAATATTATCATACGCTTCAAAAAGCATTAGGCGTTACTAACCCTCGGTCTATTAGGGTGTGGTTTAGGAAGATCACTTTCAATTTTTGTTTTTCGAAGGATCTCGATGAGAACCAGTAAGAGGTCAAAAACTTGCCAGCAGCTTTGTTTTTTTTTCCAACTAAATAAAATGGGGTTTTTGACTTATCTCACATTCTCTAATACAGCTGGTTTTGGAAAAAATCTGAGAAAACAGCAATGTCAGTTTGCGTTCTACGAGAAATTTTAGATGAAAACAAGGTGTTTATATATTTTTCACGGTTTTATATAACACAAAACATGAATAACACATCGCAAATTTTAGAAAGTAGTTGGGTCATGATATTATCAAACTAAGATCATAAACTATTTTTAAGATTAATTTTTTGACTATATTCAAATATTTTGAATATATTTTCATCTGAAAATGGGTGTATTTAAATTGAATATTGAAATTATCTAATTTGAATTTTTCTGGCATTTAAATAAATTTTTCTTGTAAAAGGATCGGGAGTTCGAGGACTATGTTGAAGCTAATAAATGAAAATAATAATAAATCCATAAATTATGGAAAAAATATGACAAAAATAATTACTATTTTATTAGGCCTGCGTCACTACTGCTGTTTGAGAGATTTTTAATCAGTCAGAGCTTTTTAAAAATTGTCCGACTGCTGATTGGTCAAATAGTCTATGAGGCAGTGGCAGACATACGGTATTTTAATAAAAATTATATTTTTTTAAGTGAACTTTTATATTGAAGTGTGAGTCCAAAACACGGAGAGAGAGAGATATAAAAAATATAACATTGACGTTAACATATAATTTTTAATATAACTATTATAATAAAATTAAATCGGTTATCTGAAAAATGGAACACGTGCTTTTTAAATATTTTAAGAGTCCGCTGTTTAATCTTTAACCCGGGAGAAGGCTCTGGACTAAGACTTACGTTAGCGGTTGCTGCCGGTCGATTTGACCAAAATTTAAAATCGGCGGTTTTTGTTGGAAAAAATAAATATAATTATTGTAAAAATAATAATAATGCTATAGAAATTAACTTTTATTATATATAATTATAAAAAACAATCGCACATTTCAAAAAATTATTGTTTTTATTCTCTATATCTTCGCCGCTAATGTTGCCACAAATATCTTCCTCTCTTTATTCTTCTAACATTTGCTGCCACAGCTCTTGCACTTGCCTGTTCTGCCTCATATTCCGCCATTTTATACTAATTAGTTCAAATTAAATCAATAAAACCTTTGAATATCTATAAATTGAACTTTCATTTAAATGAACCACGTGGCAGCGATAAATTGGAGATGAAAACCTGGTGCGACAACTAGTGTGTCTAATCCAAACTATCTAGTTCTAGTTCCGTGTATGTATTAGTAGAGCGACATAAATATAACAACGACCCTTAAAAATAATAATATGTTAATATTGAACAAGGGCATAATCGGAATTAATTAATAAAAATATAGAAGCGCTCAATATAAAATAGAACTTTATTTGATTGTCGTTTAATATGTTAATATTGAACAAGCACATTATGGGTTTTTTTAATTGATATATTACATTATCTGTATTAATTAATAATAATATCGAAGCGCTTGACATAAAGCACATTATCGGTATTAAATAATAAAAATATCGAAGCGCTAAATAAAATAAAACTATTTGATTGTTGTATAATAATATGTTAACATTGAACAACCGCATTATCTTTAATTAATCGATATATTAAAACATTATTATAGTTTGATTTTTAGGTGTTATCTTAACTATTTATGCAAAGAATAACTTAATTTAGCAGTCTACATTCTATTTGAATTATGCAATTTTGAAATTATATTTTTCCTTTTAAAATACAAACATATATATGGATCAATTGAATGCGGCATATTGTAATTATGATATTTAACAATATATTTTCTTCTAATAATAAAATGAAGTTTCTAAATGGAATAAGTTTAATAATTGTAACCAAAAGATGAAACCGTTAATAGATGCCAAACTGCAAAGCCATGTCAATTCAAATTCAAATTTTGTTCAAAATGGAAGTTTGCTCCGCTTCTTGTTTGCTATTGCTTGTAAATACGAGCTGAGCGAAATCAACCAATGAGCCTTAATATGAATGTTTCTTTATAGGCATGGTTTATAAGCAAATTTGGGTGTAGTAGGCATAGTAGGCTTGACTTTTCGATCTGAACAACACTTGTGCGATCATGTTATTAATAAAGCAATAAGATAAGTATGATCAAAGCCAAATAAAAGACATAAAAATAATAAAATATTAATAAATAAATGAAATAAGAAACAAGAAAGCAGAATGTCAAAAACTAAATTTTAAATATATTCAATATTTATAGCAGATACAGATAATATTAAGGTGATGTATAAAATAATAAATTAACTATTTAGAAAAAATACAAAGTATTACGTCAAAAACTATATTTAAATAAATATTTAACTGATACTGATGATCTGAACTGAAATTTGTAAAATAATAAATAGACTATTTAGAAAATAACAAAGCAATATGACAAAAACTCTAAATAAATATTAAGCAGTTAAATATTAAAATATGATAGCAAGGAGATGTATAAAATAATAAAGCAATACGACAAAATACTCTATTTAAATAAATATTTAACAGATATATGTAGATGATATCAAGGATGTTTCTAAAATAACAAATAAATAAATAAACAAACTATTTAGAAATTAATAAAGCAGTAAGGCAAAAACTTTATTTAAATAAATAAATTATTTAGAAAATAAAGCTGTATGACAAAAATAAGTTAATTAAGCAGAAAATATATAATAAACTGTAAATAATAATGAAGTACTTAAGAATAATAACACAAATAACAAATAAAGGATATAAGGCTTTTTGTTTTGAAATTTTGTTTTGCCTTAAAAAATCAAATGGTAAGATCAAGAGCCCAGTTTACGTCTGGCACCCCTGTTTAAACTGGAACCTCTTGAACAATGTAATTTACATATTAATAATCATATACAACGTTAACAATACCTTATTGTTTTTATTATTGTTTACTAAACAGCTCCTATTGACACACTTATTGATTAAAACACTAATAATTAAAAAAATACTAAATGAGTAAAAATAAAAATTTGACATTCTTTTTAATATCTTGATGCATACTAATATTCTATTGAATGTATTTTATTGACCATTATAATGAGGGTTAATAAAAAACATTAATAATATTTGACCAAATTTTTCCTCCTATTTTTTTTAATTAAAAAAAATCGTCAACTTTAAATATGCCTATTAGAGTGTTATTGTGGATTTATATCAAATAATATATACCTTTACATGACAAATTAAGATAACTAAGTAAAATTTACAAATCCTATCCTATTATTTTTTATATTATGGATATTTATACGATATATTACTTCTTAAAATATTGTCAACGATTGCCGTGCGTAAGTACTGTGTTCTGAGAGAACTGTGAAGTGGTACCGGCTACTGCGATGCCAAGCGTATACAAAACAATAATATAAACTATAAATCATTCATACGCTCGGAAACTATTTACGTCTCCGTTGTACACTTTCTTCGTGCCGCGCATGTCAGTAGATGACTAA
The DNA here is from genome assembly GCA_030264575.1 of Tachinus sp. AB-2021. Taxonomy (NCBI): domain Eukaryota; kingdom Metazoa; phylum Arthropoda; class Insecta; order Coleoptera; family Staphylinidae; genus Tachinus; species Tachinus sp. AB-2021. Next base: position 7,813 of record JARJEC010132706.1, on the reverse strand, counting down.
TGCAATATGATGTGTATCCGCTATGTCCGCTACATACTTTATGAAAACCATACTATTAACGTATTTCCCTGCCAATAACGATGGGCACGGTCTATCAGCAACTATTTGCACTATAGACATTGCTTCCAATTAATATATGGAGATGAACATTGTATAATATAATAAATTCAATGATAAAACTATACATGGAGGGGTAACCTAACCTAATCTAAGCAGGACTAATTTTCCTTGGACTTTGATATTTGTGTTTTGGAGGGTGTAATATAGACCATTAAAGCTTCAAAATTGCAGATTTACAATTATCAGATCGTTTGTTGTTTCCTAGTCATAAATTTAAATTTTAATCATAGTAATTAAGTGATTTTTAAATTTAATTAATCAACAAAATATGAATAATATCAGCCGCCTCAATAAATAAAAACTATTATAAAAGTCATGAATAACTAATGTCAATTTCTAAAATATAAAGGCACAAAATTTAAGCCACTGATCGAATTATAAATGAATCGATCACAAGTAGACTTAATTCTAAATACCTTATTGGTCTTGATATTTGTCATTTGGTAACTATGCGTTGAGATGCTTTATTGCCGTGATAATAATTAACTAAATTATATTTAATAAGGCGGCTGATATTTAGATTTTATTAATTAATTAATTTTAAATTTTAGTAAATTAGTATAAATAAGATGTGAATTTTTTTTGGTTTTTTGTTTAAAATAAATAATTATTAAAATATTTTAGTTATAAAGTAAATCTGCAATTTTGAAGCTTTAATGGCCTATATTACACCTTTCAAATTTCAAATCTCCAAGTCCAAGGATAATGCCAAAAAACGCCGGATCCTTCTTAGGTGGACCACCTTGTATAATAATTATGAAAATGTGTACTTATGTAAAGTCAAAATGACTGATATTATTTTACACCACAATTTATTTTTATTTGGAACGTCTTACTGCATACACAATACTGCCAGGAATAACAAATAAGCAGCTATTGTGAATGTCAAACAAAAGAAAACGTGTGACTTCTCTGGGGTTAAATAACCAAAAAATAGACTTGTTCCCTTTTCCAAATAACTGATTTAATCAAAGGTTTCACTTCTACTGTGTGTGTTCCAAGCACATTTACATTTTTTTTACTGTCTCATACCTGCTGTACATTGGGAACTCTTTAGTTCGACTTATAGTGTAGGAGGACTTGAGACCATGAAGAATATGTCAGCATTTTTGAATTAAAGGTGGCGAATCCTTCAAAAAGAATTTAAAGTTACTTATTTCAAAAGGCAATAAAGATAATTTATTTATGTTTTAATGTTATAAGTATAATAATGAAATGTTTGTGAAGTGAGCTCATAAAAAAGAATGATAAATAAAAAAGTATTTTTTCTTCCTTTAAAGTTGCTTTTGAATTTTAAGAAAATAATACGGTATATTTCATATACTTTCCCCTCCGTCAGAGTCAATTCGAAATTCTATTCAAATGTTTATGCACCTATTTCAAAGTGAAAAATATATTTGAAATATCTGAAAAAATTCAAAAAAATTGTCTTAAAAATAATTTATGATTTGAGTTTGATAATATCATGAGCAGCACTATATTCAAAATTTTCGATGTGTTCTTGTTTTGTATTTTTTAAGATGCGTTCTCTCAAAGTTATACAAAATTATGAAAATAGTGAACACCTTGACTTTATCATAAATTTCTTGTAGAACACGATGATAATATCAGTTTTGCTGGAATTTAATTTCTAGCTGAGAAATGTACGATAAATGAAGAACCCCATGTTGGGAAAAGAAACAAAGCTGTTTATTTTTAATTTAATTTAGAACCCATTGAGAACCAAGGAGAAATAATAATTGAAAACCACACCCTAATACATTAAAAAAAAGAATTCACCTTAACTGTGTTTAGTTGACTGATATTAAATGGAATTTAATTAGATATAAAATGCAGCTTAAATACACATAATATTGTGATTGTATTGTATATTATGTTAACTTATTTAATTGTGTAGATTATTTTGATATAGAATATTATCCGTTCTATGGTGATGCTATGATGCTAATTACGTTGAAGGAAGTATTGTGCTTCCAAGATACAAAATACTTGTGAAATTGTTGTTTATATTAAAGTAATAATCTATATTTGTATGTGGTCATTTTCTACCACAACTTTGTACATTTGTATAGGCATAATATATTTATCCTATGAGGATTTATATATTTCATGGATATCCAATGTCTAATAACGATTGAAATATATTTTGAGCTTCTAAATTCTGTTTTCTTATTTTATAAAATACCATTTAAGTAGTTTCAATTAATAATTATATTCTTCTATTTGAAACGATCTCATTTTAATTTAGTATCAAGATTAGGAAAAGAAAAATATGTCCGATTTATTTAAATATAATTAAATAACCTAAATAAAATAAATTCACAATGGAATGTAAGATAAAAAGTGTACAATATAAAATATATTTTTTCTTCGTTGCGTACTGCTGGCTCTCTTGATCAGTGACCGTGGAAGACTACAGATCATGTTGGCAAGTCACTGTAAATAGAGTATTTAAAAGCAGCATGGCAATATTTGAAATTAATAATTAAATACCTAATCATAATTATATGAGAGCTGATGTATAATATTGGTAAGTTTTGGAACAAAGCATTTTGATTTTACCTTAATATATTAAGTATTAAGCCAAAATCAAAAAGCTTTTATTTTATTATGTGTTCTAGTTCAATCCAGACAGGTTAATCCACTTTCAAATTACTTAGTTATTCCTTTCTTCAAAAAATATCCCCTCTCCTGTTCCCATTCTGGCGTTTTCTGCAGAAAACCAACTCCATCACCTGGTAGTCTGCCATAGAAACAGGCAAAACACCAGTGGCTGGAATAAATTGTCATTGAATTTATTTAATATTATATGTACATATTTGTTGCCAGAGACAAAATTTATGCCCATAAATTTTGTTTTATCTACTTTGGTGAAATCTTTTTAGCCTCCTGTTGAAACGTTAATTTTTACTTACTCAAATTTACTCCACAGGATGCAAATTATTAAAATTGATTATTTGATAGTTAGTTAATAGCGTCCTTGCTGATTCAAATAGAAATGGGTACCAGTAGAGTTCAATTAATTTTATTAAAAATATATTAAATATAAACAAATGTTTCGAGTCTCATTCGTGACTCTTCATCAGTGCTACAAATTACAAATAAGAATAACTAAATTGGTAAGAAATATTAGTTTTCCATAATTATCAATAGTATACTAATTGTAATTTGTAATTTTCAGCACTGATGAGTCACGAATATGATTTGAAACATTTGTTTATATTTAATGGATTTTTAATAGAATTAATTGAACTCTAATGGTTCTTAATTGCCGTCTTCTTAGGAATTAACCCCATTTATATTAAAATTGATTATTGTCAATCGATGAAGATTATACAATGAATGGATTTATTATATTTTTTAAATCAAGGTACCCTATGTGATTAATAGTATAAAAAAAATTAACGATTGATTTAGCAAAATATAATTAATAATTAAGTCGCAAATAATTGAGTTAATATTTCACAATACTAAAATACATATAACAATTACTTCATTCCCTTTAGGCAAGTTTACCGATGGTATACATAATTTTATAAAAAAATATTAATGATTGACATTATATTTAATATTTAAACTTGTAATTAATAATAAATATAACAAAATTTAATTTGAAAAGGTCTCTAGCTAACGTTTCAACGCATAACACATTTACAAGAAAACTAATCAACTAACATCTCACAATCCTTGGAACACAATTAACTGGTCTTAAAAAATTAATAATTGATATACAATATTATAAAAAGAATAATTTGATATTGTAAATTTTTAACAAATGGCACATTTACAAAAAAATATCTACCTCACAATCCTTTGCGCACAATAAAGTGATCCAGGTTACAACCGAAACAGGTAAAAATATTTTTATGACATTGTTTATCACAAGAGCTAAAATATCTATTATGTGTTTTTTTTTAAATAGAGCACCCAGTATATTTTTGCAATTTTCAATTTGTTAGTAAATTTTACGTATAAATCCAAATTTTCAGAAGTTTTGGTAACATAAAACCATTTTGAAAAAACAATTTAAATGAACTTTAAAAAAAGAATTTATAGCAACAACATCTAAACACAATGTGATTGGTAAAAATGTTACTTTGCCACATTATTCAAGATTGAGTGATTTCCACCCTTTTATAATTAGATTTAGGTCATAACTTACTTTTTTAAAATGCAACCCCCATGGTATCTCGTAGGAGTAGATTTTTTGTTATCAAACGACACCAAAAGTACTTGTTTTCAATAAGTATTAAAAAAGGTATACATTTTTTGTGACGTTGTTTAAAAAAATGAGGTTATGTTACCAAAACTGCTGAAAATTGGGATTTATAAATGGATTAACAAAATAATAATTTGCAAAAATATACTGGGTGTTTACAAAACTGGTGTTGTTTTCGGTTAAACCACCATGATATTTTTCAAGTTTTTAACGGTTATGCCTGTATGACACTGTGCAGTTTATTATATCAAATCTTGTACATATTATTGAAACATGGCATTCCATTGGTTGAATTTAAAATAGCACCCACTCAATAAAATTCCGTATTTTAATAAACTGTACTAGATTTAAGTGGGGTCTTATGGATGTATTTTAACCCATAAACAAAAAAAAAGAATTATCTACCTCACAATCCACATGGCACACGAGAATGCAAAACATACCACATTTAAGCGGTTTTAATAAATGTATTTATGCCGATTTAAAAGTAAACCCACATGCACCATGTGAAGCTAAGAAAAGAGGTTTAGAATGAAATAAATTAATTAGTGACTTAGCTTGTTATGCCTGGAGTTATGTAATTGATTGATTCAATTATCTTTCTAAAAATTTTATTTTAACTTTAATTTTACATTAATTATTTATCTGTATGACAGGAGTAACAATACTGAATTTACCCCATGTTTACAACTTCACAGGTAATATAATTTGTCCATCCTCAGGGTACGCGCACAGTATAACGAAGATTGAGTTCATTGTAGCTAATATATATTAACTATATCTAAATGATATTGGGTTTCCTAATATTGTGCATATTTTTATTATTGGGTTACTTATAATTTTAATAATGTTCTTTATTAACCTAATATTTAAGTAAAAAATACATGCATGTACATGTTTTTTTTTACATAAATAAATTTTCTGCAATGTCGACTTTTATTTATTAAAGGTATAATTTAATAATTATCATTATTGCGTAAATACGCAATATATGCGCTTCAGACCTTTTTGAATTATAAGATTAAATATAGCAAAGGGTTGAGTTTGTTACATGATATGGATTTCTAATTAATATGCATATTTTTACTATATTTTTAATAATATATATATAGTTTTCAACATTTTTGTGGTAAGATATATTATATTTTTATTGTCAATTGTTGCAAATTATTTAAATTTATTTAATATATTTTAATATTTATAACATAATATGCATATTTTTATTCCTTAATTTGCGGCATAATTCAATATGCCGCTATAATGGGATTTAAAAATGATTTTGTGGCACCCGTATCTATTGGTAATTCAATTGGAGGCTGTTATAAGAAAATTTTTATATAATTAGATCATAGATTTTTCTTCTTCTTTATCTAGTTGATCGTGATCTTGCATTTGGGCATTTACTTCTTCTGGCTTTTGGTATTCAAGATTCTCCTTCATATTGATTTGAAACATCTTCAGAGTTATATAACTTTGTTTGTTGTGGTTGCATTGATCTCGATGCATTTACTTATGATATTTCGGACATTGGGGTTTGTTTGGGCTGAGGTGTTGCATTTGGCTTAGGTTTCCTAATATTTTCTTTGCCAAATACCTGTGTATATTGAATTAGGAATTTTTATTGATAAATTTGCGCTGTCTAATTGAAATTGCGGAAATTTAAATTACTGTGTTTGTTATTGTTGTTGCTGATATTGTTGTTTACGCCATTGAGGTTGTAATCAATTTTCTCTTACAGCATTTTCAGTAACTCTTAATTGGGGATTAATATTTTTATTAGTTTTCTGTGTTATGTTTAATTGCGATAGATGATACTTCTTCTATTACCATTTTCATTGCATCCTCAATTCATTTGGGAGATTTGCATCTCATCAAATGACTCGTGCTGACATTTAAATTTGCGAGATACGATCGAAGTGTTGTTGTATTATATAAGTCATGTTTAGCGTTTTTTATTCGTCGGTATGTTAGCACAATTAAGTTACATATTTATTAGTAACCACGGTAGGTCGATGCATCTGTCTGGAAATTGGAGTGATGTTTCGCCATATTTTTGCTGAAGCATTGATGAATCATATAATAAGAATTCTTCGTTTCTTTGGTCGCCGAATAATTGAATCAATATTTCTTTTAATTCTGTAAAATTATTAAAGAGTCACGCAGCAAACATTAACGCTGCCTTTATTATTAATTTTGTTTTGGTATGCATTAATGTAAATCTATACCTTTGTGGTACATTGTTTGGTGCTAATAATGCCAATACTTGTTCGCATGCAATTATAAACGTTGCCAATTGCATAGCATCTCCGTCGAACCTGGGAATTAAGTCCATATAATCACAGAAGATATTAATTTTTAATTCGTTTAATAATTCTGTCAATTCTTCTTCTAGTATTGTGTCCTTATAGTCAATAATTTTAATATTTTTTCTTCCACTATCTGTCAATGTGTCGAGTACTTACAATATAAGAAATATATTCATTATTCCATTTTTTGCAGCACTGATAATCCAATTTGTTGTACGATATTATGTTTGTTTGACATTCTTTTTTGTGTGTGGTAATTATTAATAAACTACTAGGTAGACGTGAATTCGCGATGAAACACTTATAAGTGTTAGTAATAAATAAATATAAAAATTAAACATAGAATATTTATTTTGAAAACAACAAAATGAATATTAATAAATGCTATACAATTAAATACGATAACATATATATATTACATCGCCACGGCGGTCAAATAGACCGCTGGATAGTCATTTAATTATAAATTATCTAGTTCCCACAGCACCGCTAATATTTAATGTTTTATGGGTGTATAGATGCGCATGGCATATAAGAATAGTTTGCAAATACGAATTTTTGGGTATTTGTTGACTAAATATTTTTTGCAAAAAAAACAAAGAAAAAGTTTAATGAACAAAAAAATTACATGTATTTGTTATGTATATTTGCAAAATTCTACACAATAATGCAGCTGTCCATCACAATCTTCGCAGTATTTGCTTCCTTTTTTATCTTTTTTCAATTAATCCATCCATTACTTTTACAATACTTTCTTGTTTTGTGCGAAGGACCATTTTTTTTAACTGGTGAGAGTTAATCATTCTTCGCCGTTTTGGAGTTGAACCTGACGTTGACGAAAGTTCTTGATCATTTTTGTTTGTTGTTTGCTTAGGAAATAACAATTCTCCAATTACTTGTTCTTTGAAATCCGTTATCGAAATCGTACTGTTGTTTAACTATTTGAATAAAAAATGAGCGTTCACCATGGAAGTTCCTAAAAGTAGTTCTATTGCAATTTTCTATACCATTTTATGGTTTTCCAAAGCGCTGTATTGTATTTGATCTGACAAATCTGTAGATTTTTTGCCAGCGTTGTAGTCTACAACAGCTAAAGGTTTATCAATTGGACCCCATTTATGGTAATTGTTTTATCGGTATGTTTAGTAGATAACATAAGTACATCCCG
>JARJEC010132704.1:0-12242 GCA_030264575.1 Tachinus sp. AB-2021 | reverse complement strand
ATATATATATATATATATATATATATATATATATATATATATATTGGCAGTTTAATCGAACCAGAGACTACTATTTTGAGATTGGTATAATTTTGTTTCCGAGCATGTACCATAGTTTGCCAAATCCCGCTCTATCCGTCTAGCTACTTTTGCTATGGTTCCTTTTCCATCCTTAGTTTTATCGGCAGAACAAGGTAACATTGTGCTATCCGGCAAAATGTAGAGATCTACGTCAGTGTTCATTTTTAGATCTAACGTTTTTTGCTGTTTTGATAAGATGCTGTAACATAGCACTATGAGATCTTCTGTGATTATAAAAATATTTAAAATATACGTCATCAATATTTAACCCTATTATAGTTTTTGAAAGTGTCTTCTAGGCTTAGGTTGAACAGTTTTAGAGGAGATCGAGTTTCCTTATCTTTCCTTTCTTGGTGTTTAGTTCTGCCTCAATTTTTACAACAAGTACATTCTTACAGATATATTTAATTATATCTGAATGCCTTGAGTACTTGATCGTATTCAATAGCTGCTTAGATCAGATTTCCATCAAGTTGAACGCTTTGTGGAAATGGAAGGCCAGCTCTATTGGCACATGGTTTTTATAATTTTTGCAACTATTGTGCGTAGTCTTTGTGGGTGGCCCATGTTGCTGTATATTGCAGATTACATGTTTTATATTACATTATTGATTTCGTCGAGATCTTAAAAAATGGATCTCGTTCTGATTTCACCGAGGTTCTCGACGTGTCAATCTTCAACTCGACCTTGAATTTTGACAAAATCTTGAATCACGACATAATCTTGATAAGATCTTGACAAGATTAAAAAAATATTTTAAGTTTCACACATTTTACACGTTTTTTAAAATAATAATTTTATTTATATATTTTCTCGAATGCAAGATCTCGACCTTGAAAAAAAATCTCATCTCGATCTCGATTTTGGCAGAAGCTCTATATGAAACCCCTGGGGCCAAGATTATATTTAAAAAACGTTGTAGTTTTGTATTATTCTGAAGAAATTTTGAAAGATTAGAAAAATGTCAAAAAAGCGGCAAAACGTTTTTGAAATGCTGCTAAAAATCTTGATCAAATATCGAGCAGTCTAAACTGTTGAAAAAGAAACAGGCCTAACAATGCAACTTATGGAATACATAATTTCAAAATTTCTTTGGACGCCCATATAATAACTTAAGTAATTGTTTATTAAATTAATTTTATATACTAGGGTAATTCTCTTCAATTACTCATCTATAGAATTTATCTTTGGTCTGACGTCATTAACCAGTGCTATGATAAATGACAAAGGCGTCAAATAAATGAAATGGGCCAGAAAAAGAAAGCATTGTGGAATATACATCTTCCATGTATATACATTTTATTCTCTTGACACGTCGAAGTGTTTTTTTCCCAAAAAATATTTAATTGGAAATTGTACGGGATTATACAATATTTGAATTCATTCTATATAAAATTATTACCAATATACTCCATAATGATTGCGTTTTAGTTTTAAAATTATTTGGCGGGGGTATTGGTTTTATAAATGCCTCGGGCCTCATGCTGAATTAAACTATATAAATGTACATGCATACGTTTTATCTCAGATTACGACTGTAGTCGTAACTACGAAAGTAGTTTTTTACTTCAAAAACAAATACTTAATAAAAGATATAAATTTAAGTTAATTTATAAAGCGTTTACCATGAAAGTTGATAAACAAATTGTTATTCTGGTTCTATTTCTTCGATACAGAAATATTATAGGAGATTGCCAATCAAAAGAATATTCGAATAGCATAAATCCGTGGAGCATTAAATGTTTATTTAAATCCTTGATTTCCCGTCTTGTCACGCTTTACAAGATCAGATGCATACAAATAATAAGCTAAGTTGTATGATAATAAATGTAATCCGTAAAACATTCGAGTCATTTAGAACATTCCTCAATTTCACAATAATTCTAATAAAATTTAATTTGATAATTTATTGTCACGTATAATTTCTTTCAACATATTCCCATATTCAACGCACCATTTAATTACATATTATTTTCCAAATAGAAAATAATCAGATCGTAACAAAACCAAAAACTACATCAAAAACGGTTTTAATTTTACAAATAATTATAATATAATTACAGCTGGCATTCAATTTTCATTACTAATTTTCTGTAAACATGAATCGACTAATTTCTCATAACGCACCATTTTATAACTAATTGCCTTCAATACATGCTCTAAATAACATAAATTGAAAGCATTATATACTTATTATAATATGAAATTATTGGAAAGTAGAAATTAAATCCAATGGAAAAATTAATATTGATTCTTGTTTTAATTTAATTTGATGCATTCCGATTGGAATTTCCTGAAGCATATCCCAAGACATCATTATTTATTATTACATTCGTATTTTATCTCATGCAAGTTCAATGCTTTAATAAAACAATATGAAACATGTATCCATTTTGTTGGAAATAAACGTTCTCTTTATTATGATGTAATTGATAAATAATACATCAAGTGGATGTCTGAGAGTTCCGACCAACCATGACACTACACCACAGAACCACTTTTTCATTCATCGCATGATTTTTTTCCTGAAACGCCATTGTGGAAATGTAAACCTCAGCAGAGACTTAATTACAAAATAAATTTTGCTTAAAAAGGTGGGGTGCAAACAGTTTAAAACCGCCCTTTGTAATAATTAATTTCACTTTAGTTCTAATTAAGGGGCAGACGCAAGGCCATAATTACGGGGTTACAAGAGGACCGGCTTATTAAGGGATTAATGGAGACATTGTTTGAGCCGCCGAATCGCGAGCTTTACATGCAAATTAAGCTCTTAACATGCAAACTGGGAAATTACCAGCATCCCTTCGCAGCCTGTAATGGCTCACTGATTAAACAATTTTTCATTAGTAAGTGCTGCTGGGAGGATTAAATTCGTCGGATATCACTTAATTCGTTGTTTCTAGAGAAATGAGATTTTTTCTTTATTTAAATTAGAACGTGCTCAAAACGAATTCGCCTCTTCAGTCCCACCCCGCTTATTAAGGTTAATGTTTGTAAAAAAAGTTCCGTTTTATGAGATATGCAAATTGGTTTTTTGTTTGCTGAGCTGATTACGCTTAATTTAAAAAATGCTGGATGAAATATTGAGTTTTTTTCTTCTTCTAGAGAGATACTTAAAATTATTTAAATTTTATAATTTCGACCGAATGTTTCTGAATTATAATTAACATTGTCGTTTCTTTTTTATTCAAATTTAAATTGATTCCATTATTGTGTTTGTGAACAAGGGCGCGTTTTGTCTTTTTTATTTGTTGGCAAATTATATTCTCAATTGAAATAATGAAGTATTGTCTTTGCCGGATTTATTTATTCAATTTTTGAAATTATTATGAGTAACATTCTATTTCGTGACTACGGAGGTATAATTTCTAATACAAATACTTCTTTCTATACATTTACGGTTTACTAAAATGAATTCGATAAATTGCTGGCAATTTTCCGTTTGATGTATTTAATATACAGTAAATGAAAACATTTGTTAGCATATGTATACATATTTGTTTAAACATTATTTAGTTAGCGATTCATTGGTTTTAAATTATAACAATCTTTGAATAAATACGTAGTTTACATTATTATAAATAAATTATTTTATTAAATATAAATTTCAGACATCAAAAGAGTATAGCCTAAATTGATAATTTCAGAACGATTTTTGTTGTTTTATTAAATTTCTTGTTTAATTAATAATTTGAATAATATAATAAATACCTACACTACTATCAGCATACTATTACTTCAAAATATTTCTAATACTTTTTTATTCTTACTACTTGGTACACTGTTCACGATTTATTTATAATGTAACCTAGAAGTAGCAGTTGCAATGTTATTATTAAGCTGTATGAAAAGAAGTGGTTTTGATTAGCAGAAAATTTTGGAAATGTAATCTTCTGGTGTTAAAAAAGCAAATTGACTCGAAATTAACCCATTTTATTTTTACTCGCACATATTGCTGTAGATGCTCATTTATTTAAATTTTTTAATCAATCAATTCGCATGGGATATAAAATCTAAGTTGTCTGAGAGAGCGTATTTTGCATTCCAGCCAACTTTCAGTGCTGTTTAATATGTCATGGGTTATTGCTTAGATTCATGTAAAATTAGGTACTAAATTACATAAAATCAAAAAATTATTATTGAAAACACACTTTATAACATTTTTTGACTACTATTTTTCTGAATGTTTATATTGTAATTCTTATTTTGACAAATTAAATAAAACTTTCACCCACATTAAATATTGATATTAGCATTTGGAATTAATTAAACAATTTTGTGATATTATTTCAACTACAATATAAATGTGATTTAATGGTGGTTTCCTATTATACTTATATTTCTATAGCCCCTTCTAGATTATTAAGCCATAACGTACAAATTACATATTCTGAAATAGTTTCAAAGTTATACTCAAAAAAATTGGAAGCACTTCTTTATGTCTATATTTTTTAATGAAAACAATATTTAGATGAAACATTTGAATACATATAGCCTGAACACATTTTAGAGCTCGATTGAATACAGAGTTTGTTCCATTTTGCTGTTTTTAAGTATTTAGCTGAATTTCAGTCGCAGTATTTAAAATTCCCTTAACTAATTTGTCGCGTCTATTGATCCTCTCTGTATAAACAAGTTCTTTCAAGTAGACCCAGAGATAATAATCCAGCGGGATTGAGTCTTGAGATCGTGCTAGGCATACGACCCTCGATCTAGCGATTTGGATGTGCCTCATCGATTTAATTACGGACCATGATGCTCCGTTGTGTTAAAAATACATTTCAGCTCATATTTCTAAAGGAAATCTTTTAAAAGAGTTGGTAATATTTGTTGTTTAGAAAATTGCAGCACACTACTTTCGTAAGAGTATCATTAAATAGATGTAGATCAGTAAGCTAATTTTCAAGAATGCCACATACTAAATTGCAATCAATTGTAGTACGATGATAATTAGGAGCCTATACATGATTTATTTCTAGTATTATTAATAGAGTCTTGAGCAAAAGTTGACTCATCGGTAAAGAAACAGCGTTTGGAATGTGTAAGATCTGCAATAATCACCAAAAAATTGTGTAGTGTGTAGAATTTATTTTAAATGGTGCGAATATAAACCTGTTTTCAGCAATGTTTTCCTCACAGTAATCCGAGGATGTATACCAAGATGTAAAGACATTTTTGCTGTTGGTACAAGAAGTTACTCTAGCACCATTAGACTATATAGATTACTGCTACATATGTTGTGGAATTGCTATATCATAAAGAATTGTAGTGCCGCAACCAAACCATTTGTACCGCAGAAGCAATGTTTTGTTTGTCGGGACATCTGTAAATACTTGCTCAACTATCACAACATATAGAACGGAATCTTGATTCAACGGCAAAATATACTTGCAATCATTATCGAAATGTCAATTAATATGTTTACAAACCAAATTTAAATACCAACATTTGCGATGTCATGCCATCAAACAAATGCTATGTATCCATGCTCTCGGCATGCTTCTAAGAGTAACTTTGGAATAGCGCCACCATAATCTCGGACTGAACACTCGCTGAGAGTTTCTTGCGTGAAGACATGTAAATATTTACGAATAGTGTAAGTAATAGTTATTTACAATTAAAGTTTTTAAATGGAGCTTAAGTTGAAATTAAAATATTATAATTATTAAATAATTACTACGCTTCATCTTGAAATAAATGTTTAAAAGATTCACCTTAGGTGAGGATTGAACTCACATTCTTTGGATTACATCTTACAGCCTAATGGGTACCTCAGTAGCTTTATTAGTAGAATATTGGACATGTAATCTAAAGTTTGTGGATTCGATTCACATCCAATCTTTTAAACATTTATTTCAAAATGGAGTAATGGCGTAGTAATTATTTAATAAATATAATATCTTAATTACAAATATTTATATCTATATTTTCTTTCAGAAGTTGAACGCGGTTCGATATTGCAGAGAGTTGTCTGTGAGTTTTCGTGATAAAAAAATAAAAAAATGTGAAACAAAATTGTAAAATTAATTAATATTTATGAAAAAAACTATTTTAAGGCGCCACAAATTTAAGGAATATCGAAATAAAAAAGCATAGGACTATATAAATATATGCATGCAATATATGCGAATGGCAAGGAAAATTTTATCGTTTATGTGTAAAAAATAATTAAAACATTATAGAAATTAATACACTTAGTATATAATAAAATAATTGGATTTTATAAGTTGGACGATTGGGAAGCAAAGCAATCCGAGGCTCGGACGCTTTAAACACAACTCTTAGCTCTGAGAGTACTGTATGTGAAAAAACTCTCGAGAGTTTTATCACAGCTCTAGGAAAGTCAGTTTATTTTCAGGTGGACAAGTAGCGTAACATTTAGATTTCAAGATTGCAAGACCTTTCCATAATCGATTTTTACTAGAATCATACATTACATCGTCCATATTTTTTTTAAATTGTCTCACTCGTTTTTGATATTACGTAAGGCAAAAAAAAAATAAAAACAATTTAATGTGCATTTAATCGTTAAATATTGTTATTAAAAACACTCCTAAATTCTATTATTGGGGAGTTTTGCTATTACTGATAGTAATTACATAATAATAAGTAAAATATTATATTAATTATTATTTTTAATCTGATAATAAATTTCAAAATATTTGTCAGCCACGTACTCCATCACTATTTATATTGTTTTTAATGGGACCATTTAGATTGGTTCAATAGGCATTGCTGAGTTCACTGTAGGCTTCAGCAGTTTGACAGTATTTTGTCTAAAATTCTCCAATACATGGATTGATAATCTTAGTTAAAGATCGTTAATTTTGGAGTCATAATGTTTTTCATTCACTAATTCAATTGCATTTATTAGTTAAATATGTTGTTAAAATTTGGTTTGTATTTATGAACATAAATAACTAGAACCAATTAAATCAAATTTAAAACTGATGTATCTAGAGCTCTATATAATAATAATAGTAGAGATTGTATCAGTAAGGAAATTTAAACTTTAGTAGACATATGGATAAGAAATGGGATGGGCATTAAAATTTCGTAAGTTGTAATTTGATGACAATAGATGAAAGTGTTCACTTTAAAGTTCAATGTATATCGTGAGATAAAAGTATTATGAAAACGGAAATGGAAGTGATTCCAACTGAAAAAAAAACAGAATCCACTAGGAGCAGAAAAATTCCTCATTGGAAGGGAACGCTCGCGGAATGGCTTGTATGCAAATTCAGGCGTCGCCTATGTAAAAAAATCCATCGCCGAATAGTTCCGATTCGCTCCGAAGTGCACATTTACTGACAAGAAATGGAATACTTATTGATTTTGAATTCTACTTAGCAAGTCTTAGGTGACACTTTCCGATGCAATCAACGACTGGAAAGAGCGAGCCCCGTTTCAGCTCTTCATGTAAGCTACCCTTACAATTCGCACGTCGTTGATTACATATTTTTCTTCACATTTATAGACCTCTTTAAAATGATTTTAAAAGCAAACACGCCAGACCACGCACAGCTCACTCCACGACAACGTCCCCCAAATGAATACGGGACAGTAGAAATAAAGGGTGTCATTAATAACGGACTACACTGTTATGGCTAGGTTTTATTAATACATTTATCCGGCTGGCGCAACAAATTGTCGTAAAATGTATCGTGTAATTATTGAAATTTCCATAAATAAATAAAGACACCTGAGGTGTGTATTAAAAGATAGACCTGCTCACGGTTCGTCGCTGCCCAAGATCAGATATCATCTGCAGGGTGTGCATTTCAAGCCATAACACTAATTAGATTAGCGTAATAAGCGGTGTTTTGTCATAATTTTACAGTATGTTTACACGGATGTTCTTTTGTTTAATTAATTAACGCCCGTTCCGGCAATTAGACGGCAATTTACATTTTGTGTTTCACCGCCTTATTCGCATTATTAATTCTTCAAGAAGTCCGGAAACTCCCGGATTGCCTCATTGTGGGTGTTACTCTCAAATAAAATTAACCGCTTTTTTAGGACTTTAATTAGGGACGATTTTAAAAGTCGTTGCTTCATAATGCGCCGGGATTATTAAATTGTCTTTTTTTCGGAGCTTGTAATTAACGAAATTTACAAACAGTTAAAAAAGTGTTTTTAAAAGGGATCCCCTTGTTCATTTCCGCCAAATTAAACTCGCATTATTATTAATTATGAATTCTACCGCGTTCTTTAATCGCGATCGCAATAAATCTTAAAGTGTGTGTAGGATTTACTTAGAAACAAATATACGTTTACGATACATTAATAATGGTTGGTGTTTTAATTAGAGGTATAATTTATCTTTGCAACTTATTATCTTGACCTTCTTTCCGTAATAAAAATAATCATACTTTTTCATCAGTTTATAATTAGTTTTGAAATCGGTTGTTTGCCGCCGCGCGTCATTTATTATAAGAAAGCACGTGTGTGGGTTTACTCCTGCTTGCAGGAATAACACATATCCTTAAACTTGCCTTCGACTATTTCACGCTAGATGTCTGGCAGGAAAAAAAATCATGCGTCGCGTGTAGTTCTGGGCGTCTCCGCCGCGCGGCGGCACATTCTTATTTCCCTCGCTTTCACTACTACTGCATAAGAAGTTTCCTATGAATTCCTACAATTTCCCTTTCTAGCGTTTTTTTATTTAAAATAAGTTCCATTTTACATGCGCTACTATAAAAATAGTGGACACGCAAAATATTCAGTATCTAGAAGTCTTCATCTATGCCAGACTTTCAATCCGTACGAATAAATAGAAATAAAATTGCAGACGGAATAACGCTATCGGAATTCAAAATCCAATGCAGTATATCTCTAGCGACCGGATAGAAAATGTTAAGAATTCTGTATTCCGTAAATAATAGCATTGTGGACTCGTGTATGCGAGCTGTAGCCATAACTAAGGCTCGATACCTGTAAAATATTTATATGTTAGGTTTAGATGAGTTACATAGGGGAGATTAGATGGTATTACTGTGTTACATACCTGTATAAATATATGTACACGTGTTCTATATATACTGCATACACTCAACAGGATATATTTTCAGATAAAATCTACATTGCAGCAAACTTTTGGGATTTTTAATTCAATTTAAACGTATTAAAAAAATTGCCAGGCATCAATTATAAAACATGAAATGAAAAGTAACAATAGTTTTACATAACGCAAACAGATTCTATTTTAATTGCAGACATACAATAATTATAAAATGATTCACAACAACAATTACAATGTAATACATAACAAATTAATTATCTGCAATTTTTTTGTTAATAATATTAATACCATTGGTAATTATTTTGTCAATTAAATTTCTACTTAAAGAAATTAAGTTTCAAAACCAAAAACAAATTTACTTTAATTGTAGCTGCTATTGAATATTTTTATTTAATACGTTTTATATTATTTTTCTAGAAATATTTAATTATTAATGTAAATATTGTCTTCATGTTTACAAATATATTAATAATAGTTAGGAAAACTCAACTTTTTTAAAATTATTTTTGCGATATTTAAAGTTTGGTATTTAGTAAATATTTTTAGTCATGTTTGTTTATATTTACTTTTATCTAGTCTTGTATTTTACTTTTTAATTCTAAAATTAATATTTTATAAAAAAAACTAGACAATATTGATTATAAATTGAATAGTGGTAGCCTTTACTATGTGATATTGCATTTTAATAAATAAAACAACTTTTTATATTTGACGAATAATATGTATTATACCGGACTAGTTTCGACCAATTAACTAACATACATATTTGTTTCTATCACCGTATAATAATGACCAGGTAATTGGTCAAAACTAGTAAAGTTTAATAAATATTCTTCGTGATAAGATATTTGAAAGCTTATTTTATTTATTAAAATTGGTAGAATTGATGCTTACCTTTCCTAATAAAACTACAACATAGCCAAACATTTTAAATTAAATTTTGAATTAAATTTTTTTTATAATGAAAAATTTTAAATCAGGCAATATCAAATCTATTCCACATATACGAAGTATTTAGCATATTTCATGTTATATTATTATGTACATAATTATCAAGAAAGTACCTGTAGCATTCAAAGTACTTTGTTTTTTGTACACACCATGATGATTACTTAGTACGCATTATTAGTATCTCCATATATTAGTTTATAAACATTTCTTTATTAATGTTTAATTTTTGCACATTTTGCATCATTTTTGCCGTTTTTAATGTTGGTTTTTCTATCAACTTAAAAAATTATAAATATTTATCTTGTTTGTCAGAAAAGGTTTGTAGTGAAGAGAAGGTACTGGATTAGTTAGTTATAAACTTAATAAAGCATACTTAAGAATGCTCATTTTTATTTTAAAGGTAATAATCTTTTTTCGACTAATAAAATTCTTCTGCTTATAGACTAAACAAAATTTTTAGGAATGTTGAATTCCAATAATTTTTTCTATATATGTATTAAAGTGAGCTTACTACGAGCCAAGCTACTGTCGAATGTTTTGTAATTAATAAATCAATTTAATTTTTGTACTATTAACAGAAATTTAGTCATGGTTATTATGTTTTAAGTGTAGACCACCAAGTTTAAGAACAATAAAATTTAATAAAACATAAAATTGGGTAATTGATTTTCATCTTTTTTAATCATTTTGATTCTATAGGCAAATAGGCGTTATGGTACTGGTTGCCTGTAAATTATATTGGTTGTTCTACCTAAACAGTTAGTCTAGTTTGCTTTATTGTTTCCAAGAAGAGCACACTACCACTCGCTTTGACTCCATTATTAACAGAAGATTTTACTAAATTGTTAAGCTTGCATTTTTGTCTCACATTTTTATTAAATTTTGAAACTTATGTTGATAAATCTTTTATATTTTTTTAATATCCCTTTATGAAACTTACTTTTTGAAAAAAGTTGACAATATGGCTATAAATATTACAAAATTATTAGAAGAGAATCAACATAAGACAAAATGACGAGAATTTTTGCAAAATGTTGTTAAAAGTTTGGAAATCTTTTCAAAATGTTGTGAAAATGTCTATTCAAAAATTTTGCAAAGCTTTTGAAATTTCTCTTAATTTTAACATATTGCAAAACTTTTAAATTTAATAAAATGTGCAAAAGGAAGCGTAACTTCCAATTTTGTTTATATTTTCATTCGACAAAATTAAAATACCACTATCGTAGTCAAGCGATTCTGAAATTTTCAAGTTAGTTATTTTATGAAATTTATATTTTTAGGCACTATAATTTTAAAATTATGAAACGTCTAGTGGTTCTTTTTAATTAACTTTAAATCTAAATCTAAATTCGCTCATGAGCCAGTCCACTTTAAGATGCCGATTCTCATTAAAACTATTAGGATTGTATACATGCTTAAAACTCGTTATGAGTTTGTCGATCTTTAATTTATGTAAATTTAGTTCAAACCGGAATTCCAGAATGTTCAATAAGAAGTGAAAAGATTTAGTAAAATCCCGAAAAAATAGAAGTCAAGTTTGAAGGTGTTGAAATTTAGCTACTATAAAGTGAATTTATGGGTTTGAGACATTCTACAAGAAATTGTGATAATTTTTTAGATACCTCTATATTAAGTTTAACTAATCGCTTTGATATTGGATTAAATTTGAGTATATAATGTCTAATCCTAATACGGGGCATTAGTAATGACGTAAAAAAAATTCAAACAATTTTTTTATAAAGAGTTGGGTTGCTATCATAACATACAAAATAAATCAACTGCAAAAAATGGGTATGCAAGTTTATGTAAAGAACGTTTGTTTGGATTCAGAAAGGCAGGTCCATGACTCTGTAACGACGACAACGACGACATACTAATGCCTCGTATTGATTATTTTAATTTTTTCTACTAATAAATTGTAAAATCTGCTATAAATAAACGGTAAATTAGTTTTAATTTGTTAAAAGCCGATGTCATTTTAAGTTTAGAGAAGAAAAAACAAAACAAATTTTTGAAAAATGTCAGATATTTTGGTTTCAATTCAAAGTCAAAATTTAATATTGAGAGAGAACATTTCCATTTTATTTCTTTTACGAAATATGAAATATTATGGATATGTAAGTATGTGATTGAATCAATATTACAATTGTACAAGCAATTGCAAAATTTGTACACCTACTACTATAGG
>JARJEC010132698.1:0-35932 GCA_030264575.1 Tachinus sp. AB-2021 | reverse complement strand
TATATATATATATATATATATATATAAATTTCAATACATATACATATACTTATATTTCACCAATTTAAAAGATTCTAAAAAATAGTTTGTGTTATATGAAACTTTTCAGAGGCATTTTTATTGAAAATAAATTGTTGATTTTACTGTGTTGTAATATATTGTATTTTTAAATCACCACCTTTATATAAAAAAAAACATTATACTGTGTACACATTTGTAATATTTCCTCGAAACTGAACACCGTAGCGTAAAATTACCTAATATTTCTTTGATCCGACGGTATTAGACAAGCGTTGAGACTCTCTTTTGTCTCGTATTGCAATATATTGTTACGAGATGATGTTATGTTACGGAGAAATGTTACAAATGTTTACGCACTATTACAGTTAGTAATGTTTAGCAACTTTTTTTACTGTGTATGCAACTATAGATTATTTATTACACTATATAATTGAAAGTGTAACGACAGTAATAGCAACAAATTATTCAGCAAGTTTCACAAGCCACAAAAACAGTTTACTTTATAGAATTGTCACGTTCCGTTGCAGTGGTTGTAAGTTGCTTACTTTTAGTACGCAAATGCCACATAATGTTGATCTTAAAATATTAAATTTATATAGAAAATTTGTTTCAATTTTTAGTTTAATTGCATTACTCTATATGAAATAAATTAAGAACTTCCACATTTTTACCAGGCTTAACTAAAGAAATAGTTTTACAATTCCGAGAGAAAATTGTGTTAAACTTTGAAATGAGAAGTTAGCTATTTCTATTCAGCCCTGGGCTGATCAGAATTTGCGATTTTATCCTTCATTCTGATGGTGGATCACTCGTACGAGTTTTTGCAGTAATCTATAATATATTTGATACCCTTGAGGTATTGAAAAAGGCTCCCATTATTGTGATAAGGAATTGGATATAGTTGTAGATGTCAAAACTTGCTCCTAGAGTGTATGCCCCAGCATATTAAATAATATTTTAATAATACTATCCGCGCTACAAATAAAAATACAAACCATAACAATTAAAAGTAGGACAAAAGTTTGAGTAGTTATTTATTACAATATAATAAAAGTATCCGGTTTAAATGAAATAAATTAAATTTAAATATTAGAAAAGCACTAGCTTAGTATTTAGTATACGCAAATACTACATAATAACAGTCCCTTGGTAATAGTTAAAACAATAGTTAAAGCAATTCCGTAATTAAAGGATACCCTAGAATCTAACACATACTGACTATCAATAGTGATAATACATCTATCTGGGGAATCTCGAATCATACAAGCTAAATATAAAGGAAAGCTTCTCTCCTAATGGCATTTCATTACCACAATCGTCCGCCTGCTGAAAGCACTAAATTGATTTATTATATAACAGAGTTCAACAAGTTTTTGAAAATTAATTCAACAATAAACAAATGAACAATTATTAATATATTATACAATCTTAGTTTTATGTTATATTGTTATTAATATTTACGTCATTCTCAATTTTTATCATATATTGCGTTTTCGGTTGTATTAAATGTTTAATATGTATTTACAACAAACTATATTTAATAACAAAGTTAATTCAGTAATACATAGCAAAGATGCTGCTGTATAACCGCGTATTCAGGAAGATCCGGGTTTAGTCCGGATGCCGACCCAACCCAACAACAGAGGCGTTACATAAATCGCAACGTTCACCTAATTCTACTTTCGTGTATGAACATACATACCTAACCTAACCTAACCAGATAAAATATTTTTTAGTTACATCGTTACTATCAATAATTATTTTTAAAATAATTTATATAATATTATTGTTATTATTTATAATATTTACAATGGTTTACTGTCAATTATACTTTATCGTGGAAATATTCATCAACTATAAATTAGATTAATATCGAAGCATTAAACATATAAATATGGAACAATACATTAAGATGTCAACTGTAATACATACATGGCATGAGTTGTGTATACATGATATATAATATAATTGATGGCAAAACATATAATATTTCAGTTTGATGACAAGAAATCATTACAAACGCATTACAACAGCTATTGCACATGTAATATATTGCGTGTAATATTCCACCTGATGCGTAAAGCCGTTATTTAACATAATTGGGTCATATTATAATTACAAAATAATCGATATCCCTAGAGAATGCCGATAGCGTCGCGTTTACACTTTTAATTACTATATTTAATTAACGCGGCAAGCCTAGTTGTTTCAAAGAGACTAATTAGTAATGCAACCATTCACCAGTTGAATTCAGGAAAACATCTTATCTTTTTATTAAATATCCAATATTGCTTATATCAGTTTCAATTTGTAAAATTATTTATTATCATAAGTATAGTGTTTGTATAGATATTGTTATTTAATTACTAATTAAAGAATCTGATTGGTTTTCCATGATTCTGCTTAAATTTGTAGAATCACCAAAAATACGCACAGTAGAAGTAAAACCTTTAATTTTATTATAATAAATTATACACTACTGAGGTAGCATATCCAGTACGGCTGATGTCAAATGTGTCAAATGTCAAATATTTGCAAAAGTTAAGCAATGTTAGGCACGGTTAGCACTTTGGTGGTTGAACGTATACTCCCGCCTACCGGTACCATTCGCCATTGGAAAACATTAAATGGCGCTCTACATACTTTAGAGTAACAAGCTTTAACTCTACACACACATAACTACATGAACACGGCTGAAGAACCTCAAGATCCATGGCCAGTTGGATAAAACGCAACAAATACAAATACTTAATTATACTAAAAATTAAATGTCAACGAAAGTATCATATTTTCTATCCGCCTTATTTATGTACAGCTACCCTGCAACATATTACACTACGCCCTAGGGATACACAAACAAGAAACACACGCATCTCTAATGATTCCCATTTGCTCACTGCGTGTATCTGCTTTTTTGGACACTACAATATAATTTTTCACTTAAAAAATATAGCGTAAAATATGGTTTGTATTACTTTTCTAAATAAAAAATTATTTAATATCTGTTTTGATTATTAGAATGACTCATTAACATAGAAAAAATTGTGCTAAAATTAAATAAATTTTGTAATAATTTTGATTCTTTAATAATTTTAGTTGTTTTTATTGGTAATAGCTGGCATACCTCATCATAAATAATACAAGAATAAGCTTTATTCCAGCATAATTTTCAATCTTCAAAGTCAACAATATGTATCTAAAATAATCAAACTTTTTTTTAAATTAACCAAAACATAGAAAATTGTAGCAAAAGCTTGTTTCAAAAGGTTTTTAAAACACTTCACTATTTGTTCACTTACCGCTACGTGGCTTGTGATAAAGACAGACTCGACTTGTATTTGAAAATACTATTTGATATCCACTTTCAGTTTATCTGAAAATTACGTCAAATTTATTAAACTCTATTGTCAAACAGTTTTATCAACTTTAAAGATATAGGTAGGTCCTATATCTTTAAAGTTGATACTTAGGTTGTATTGTAATCAAAATTGTATTACATATTTGTCATTTCACTACAATATGTAAAAATTAAAAAAGAGAATTGAGATTTTGTTTTCCTTTGACACAATCTACAAAGTTACATTATTGACATTTTACATCAATCCCCACTTGTATATATCAAATTAATTGTGCGTTTGTATGTAATACGATGGCACCCAAACCACTTGGCCCACCAAAACATATTTTTGTTTATTGCAGTGATATGTGTAACAATTTTTTTAACCAATCGGAAAAGTTTTTTTTCGTTTTTTTTAAGGAAAAGATATGTTTGGGTGAAGCAAGCGAAAACAAGCAAAAAATTAAACGTAACATTGTAAAATCAGTTTATATTTGTGATAAAGCATTTGATAGTATGGTAAAAAAATAAAAAATACAAATATTATAAAATATTTCGAGAATCTCATTCAATAATTGCATATTTTTTTGCAAAAAAACACGACTTGTAACGCAAGTTATCGTCATGATATCACAGCACAATAATCGATTGAATCATTGAATGTATTTAGTGATTTAAGACTTTATGCAACTTATATCTAATCAGATATTAACACATTTCATTAAAATATCGAAATCTATTTAAATAGTTGCAAGAATCACATAATTGACAGCCATTTTTTTCGAAATGACATTTTTGTTTTATTTTATTTTTCTGAGATGACAATAAATATTATAAAGGTCGATTTATAATATTTATAAATAATGAGGATTTCTAAAATTTGGTTTTTAAATCATTAGATGTTTTTTTTGGAGTTCTGATGTGTATTTCTCGAGAAATTTGACCGTTCCGGTAATTTTGACTAATCCTGTATGTAAAATATGCACAAATTCTAGTAATATTAGAATTTATTCCGAACTGTTTAATTTTGAGGTGAATTCATTTATTTAGTATATTCAAAATAAAAAATAAATTAATAACACAAGTAAAGTTAAAATTTTACGCAAGACTGATGAAAACACAAATGATTTTACAAGCGTAATCTTAAATGAATAGCTTGTATTTGAAATAAAAATTCAATACACCCCACGACCTTTAAAAGAAAGCTTGTTTGCAAATGAACTAAAATCGATAACACAAGAAAACGTAAAAATGGTTAATGATTTGTAATTTAAATAATTTAAGCGTCATACGAGTATAACCGTTTATACTAATTCAATAGCTTTTGTTGCTTTTTAATTTTTAACTTCTCTTTTATGCAAATGAAAATTTCATTGTGCATGAAAATGGCAATCGTTTTCATCAATCAGTCGTGCTTTTTTGATTGGATTTTAATATGACCCTATTTAGAATAAATGTATGTAGAATGTATAGGGTTATATCCAATTTTTATCTAATTGGGTCACAACTTCTATTGCATGATACTATTTCGTATAATATAAAAATACCTAAATAAATTCACATTCGTGTGCGGTTTCTTGGTTAAGCTTGATTCTAGTTAATCTATCCAATTATAATAAATAAAAGTAAATCTATTATTTATTTTGATATTAAATTTATAATCATAAAACTAGTATGTGTGCACATTAGCAAAAATGATTTTGAATACTATTGAACTTAACACAGACATCGAAATTTAAATATACAAACATGTTTTAGCATTTCTACCAAAATTACAATATTTGAGACTATTGCACCCAATAACACTTAATTCTGATGCGCAAAGCTATAATCTAGTGATATATGTTCTGCAAGAATGTGCAGGCTATTAAACCACATTATCCTTGCATATTGAGACCGGAACAGCTAGTTACATTGCATATATGTACATACCTAACTTACTTTAATTGCGACTTGTATCAACTTCAACTTAACATAGCGAATTTACATTTTTCAATTAAACAAACATTTTGATTAATTTCTAATTTTATTTTACTTAAGATTTATTATTTGTGCAAAATTATATTAATGTAAGCTTTATTTATTTCATTGAGATTCTTTAAACAGATTAATTATATACAAGGTTAGCAGCTCTGGGACGCTAGACGATTGATTTTTCTTGTAACTTAGAGGGCGAAGAACGTACAATTATATAATAATAATAACTTCTTTTATTTTACTTTGACAAACAATTAATACATAAACGATTGTACAAGTAAAAAAACGTTCGTAATAAATATAACATACCAAACATATTAGTAATATTATATAACGTTAAACTTATAACTATAAAATTCCAGCATACTATATGGTTCAATATCACACAAAACATTACTCAACAAACTTTTCTTTCTATTGTAATTCATTAGACTTGTAATACTTAAAGGCAAATGGTTGACAATTTTTAAGCACAAATATAAAGTTTCTCCTCTCACAATTACTTAATCTATGGATAAGTAAATTATACGTTTGATTATGCCTAGAATTGTATCGCTCTGATAGCAAATGGTTCTCAAATTTATCTTTGAGTTTCCACAAAAACTTTGCACATTTGTATATGTAAAGACCGTACAGCGTCAATATGTGATTTGATTTAAAAACTCCTCTGCAGCTATTTCTCTATCTCATTTTAAATAAAATTCTTACAGCTTTCTATTGAGCCAAAGACACTCTTTTAGCGTCAATACTACTTCCCCAAACTACGCTATTAAGTTATAAAACTTTGACTGTTGCAACCTTATTTATTTTTATCAAACGACAATAATTTTATTGTTACATAATAATATATTATTTACTTTTCTTTTTTCATCATTAATATTATTTATATTATTCTAATAAAATATTCCGATTAATCAAAAGATATATTGCTAAATAGTATCGTGAAAAGTACACATGGCAAGTAACAAAGCAATTGTGCAAGACTTTTCTTGAAAACGTGCGACTCCCAACAACAAGCAATAACATTGTCACAAAAGTAAATTTGAAGATTATAACTATGCCATTAAATAAAAATTACCTATAAGGATATTCTATAGCTCTTTTTCGAACGATGTAAAGATAAGTAATAGTAATAGTACAAACTAATACTTAAAAATCAAAGTTGGCTTCTATTACGTATGGATAAGCCATTAAAGAAACGACGTGACTGGTGTATTAAATGTTTAAATCAGAAAAATACTGATCCAAATAAATTTACGCAATTGCATATAAAACATCAACAAACTATTCAGTGTATTGTAGTGATAACGTCCTTCTTTATTATTGAGATGAAATTTATGAGACGGCTATTCGAGGACAGGAAGAAAAACGAAATAAACTTTTTCCACTTACGCTTAAAAAACAAACTTTAATAATTTAACATTTGAACATGCATATGTTTCGGGACTAGTACAGCTTCTTCAGCGCTACAAATAATAAGTATTATTTGTTAATTCTAATTATTTGTAGCACCGAAGAAAGAAGCTGTACTAGTGCCGAAACGTTTGTTATTATATTTTCATAAAAATTACATCGATTACCATAAAACAAATAATATTTTAATATTTATTAATATATGAAGGCAAACAAATCATAACTTATATAAGTAACTGGCTCGGCTCGGCTGACAGTATTGACGAGTTTGATTGAGTTGAAATAGAAACATTATTATTTTTATAACTCACTTACCGTGTCAAGTTTATGCTCAGAAAGTTAAAGAAAAAAAATGTTGTCGTAATATCTAAGATTTCGACAACATTTTTTTAATTCATAATTTATTTATCATTACATCATTTTGACGATAAGAAACTAAAACATAAACCGACAAGTATTTTATTTCAAACCAGATTTGATTTATTTTTATATAAAGCATATTTTTTTAATTAATAAAATACCAGTATATATTATAATATTGTATTTTATATTAATAAAACAACTTGAAATAATAAATTAATGCATGTTTGGCTAATATAAATAAAAAGTACTTTTAAAGTGCATTTTATTTTGAATAAATTAATTTTATATTTATACTTTGCATTGTAGCACGGAGAATTAAAAAAAGTATTAATTAAATAATTATTTATACATTTACAAAAAATATTAAAATATAAATATAAAAATTTCTCCGTGTCAAGGTGCATAATATTTGAAAAATATTGCAAAATACGTGTCTATTAACATAAACAGAACAAATAAGCAAACAATAAGGGATATTAAAAACTACAAATTGGATTCTATAATGTAGCGCAATGTGGATATTATAGTACCTGTTCTTACTGTTCTCCGCCTTGGTACCGGGAAAGTACTAATCATTCAAATTTTCTTCTCCGTTAAAACCCGCAACCGCAAATTCAAATTCAAATTCTATTTGGTGTTTACTACACAACACCCGTAACAATCTCTATGCTAAATTGTCCTCAAAACCGTAGGCAATGTTGCTAATACATAAGGTAAAACATTTTGTTTTGCTCATATTTGCAGTAATTGATTTTCAATGGCAACAATTTGCAACTCTAGTTACACTATCCTAATCTAATCAACCAAGAAAAAAATTAAAATAATCCAAAAATATGGTAAAAAAATAATCTTATTAATTTATAAATTAGACTGTAGAATTAAAAATTATATTTGAGCAAAGAATTACGCTTTAGTTTAAATAAAATTTAATCAAGATAATTAAAAATGTGCTAAAATGTGAAATATGAAGTCGTGTGTAATTTAATTGGTCAATCAACTTAATATCTCGAGAGATATAATTCCACATAATTTCGTTAACAACTTTGTTGTCGAAATTGTTAATTAATTGCTGTTGTTGAAAGTTTTGAGAGTTCCACTCAGTGGACAGAGGGACCGACAAGGATTATAATATGGAAAAGGGTTTTAGAGTAATTAATAATATATCTTAGCGCAAATTATATTCGTATACTGAAAACAGCCAATTAAATAAATTAGTAATTTAATATGGATGGTTAATATTTTATTTCTTCATTAATTTTAAATAATTAATTGAATTGCTTTAGTATTTAAAAAAATAATCGATTTTGAGTAATTATAAATTTTTATTTAAATTCATAATTAATTTTTTTAAAAGTCCTTTAATTGTATAAGAAAACAACATAAAATTTTCATATTTATTTACAACTACTACCAATACACGAGTAAATCGGTAAGTAAATTTAAATATTTTTTAACATAATTGATGTCCTGCTCGGAAAACGCAAGTTTAATGTGTAATTTGAAGAAACACAAACGTTTTTTTATATCAACTGCATCTTTGCCTCAGAGCTACAATAATAAATTAAATTTAAATAAAAAATTACATAAAATTGAAAAACAAAGCAAATATATATGTAACCTAATTGCTTTATGTTTAATTTATATGTGATGCATGATTTTAAATTAATTTATTAATGTAGGACTGAGTGCAGTTGGTATCCGAAACGTCCGCAACCATATCTACTGTTATGGTATTATAATAACAGCACAAAAACGGAATTTCAAGTTAGATCAAATTTGGTACTATAAATATTATATACTGGGTGTTTATAAAGTCCAAGAACGGTAGTAGTATTTCAAGAGTATTTAAAAAACAAAACGTTTCTGAGAATAATGTATCACCCAAAAATGGTAGAGTATTAAAGGTTATATTCGACGACTGTATTTATTTAACCTTAAGTAAAGGGGTCTAGGTGAGGTTTTTTATCATACAAAATGACAGCAAGAAAATTTCAAAACATTATAGGATGACGAAAGTTTTGGTAACGGTTTTGTGTAAAAAATATTTTTTGATAAGTCTATTCGAAACCGTTAT
This sequence comes from Tachinus sp. AB-2021, assembly GCA_030264575.1. NCBI lineage: Eukaryota > Metazoa > Arthropoda > Insecta > Coleoptera > Staphylinidae > Tachinus > Tachinus sp. AB-2021. Next base: position 26,747 of record JARJEC010132698.1, on the reverse strand, counting down.
TTGCAAAACTTGATAATCGATTAAACATATGACTTTTCAAATAATGCAAATAATTAATTTGCGATTAAATTCTTAAGTGAAAACGTCGAAATTAAAATGTTATTATATATTATTTAATAATTACCACGTTTAACATTACAATTACCATTGTTCCATGTAGTGATAAATACTTTAAAAAAATTACATCTGGTGGGGCTCGAACGCACATCGCTTAGATTACATGTCTAATACGCTGCGAATTGAGCCACCAAGGTAGTTGACTGGAACTAATGCTAAGTTCCCACTATCGGTCGAAGCAAATTTTTGAAAATATTTTGTGTTAATTATTTAATAATTACAATATACTAATTTCAAATTAGACTCAATTTAATATTTTAATAGGAAATAAATTATTTGCATTATTTGTATAGTAGTATATTGTGCTAGTATAGACTAGACATACCCTCAACTGTATATGTGTAAGCATATAAATAATGTAATAAACGTTATAAATGCACACAAATGAAAGAAAACGCACGGGCTGTCGGGAAAGTGGAAAGGCAACAGCGCGATATATGTGCAGCCAGTATTTAGTATGATCCAATCGTTCACGCCCTGTCTCCCCTCCATGTTCGTGCTAAGCTCAATTTAATAGTATGTTATAATAATAGAAAAGAGATGTTATTGTAAGGTGGATATAATTGCTACTCTAAAAAAGAGTAATGCACCTACATTATTTAATGTTTTTGCAATTAATTTTATAGTTAAGAATGGCACAAAGGATGGCTGCAACATAATATAATAACTTACTGTGAAATAAAATACCACAAATTTTGACATTATTAACATTGCATTGTATATTAAAAAACTTACGAGACTGTCATAAAAGAATTTCGTGATTTAGATGAGCTTTAACTACTTGATAAGCCGTTGTCTTTTCTGAACTTCTATGTTGCTATTTTATAAAAACTTGACAAAAACAATAAACCAATTTAGCATCTACACCACTATAAGCCATAGTCATTTCAGAACCCCTATGTTGCTATTTTATCAAAACTTGTCAAAAATCAATAAAGATAAACTTTAAAGTTATTTTTTAGGCGGCTATATCTGAAAGCCGATGATTCTAGCCACACTTCCTGAAAGTTGATGTTTGTAATTACTGTAACTGAAAATGACAGTTCCCCACTACAAAACACGTTCAAGCCGCATATAGCGGAAAGAAAGTATTTGACATTACAAATTTTTCACGGTCACTGTAGCTACATAAGTCGTAATACATAAATCAATTAAATGTTAATTTGCAGCCGCCTAAAAAATGTTGTGATCACCACGGCCGAAATAGTCTTAGCTGTTTTCGCCTGATGATTGCCTAGCTCGCTACGCTCTCTTGTCGCAACTCTCAGACCAGTCTAGCAAAATAGCCCTTACGGGTCTTGATTAACAAATAACTATTATGTGAATTAAAATTACAAACGCTCACTTAAAACTGTAGCACATTTTATAATATTAATAATTCCAAATTCTGCAAATATAATCGAAAAATAAAAATTGATCATAAGGATGGTATCGACCTCTACTATGTGTTATTTCATTTTTAGAAATTGATATGTATTAATAAACAGTGCGCAATCTATAAAAATATACACAGATGATTTAAAATATTGCAGAAGGTACAGATCGAAAATTGTTTAGATTATTATGTTACAAACTAATATAAAAAATCAATTAGTGCCATATTGTTCAAATTTTGGCATTTTTCAGTAAGTCTATAGTAGTTATAAAAATGTACAGGTAATATAACAAAAATAAAAAGTAGTTTTATAGAAATGTAGAAAACTTCAAATTATTAAGAAAAATTTCACAGTCCCAAAATTGTTCAATATGTGCCAGTATTTTGGTACATCAGTAGACCATCACAAAGATTAACTAACTTTGCAAGAAAGATATAAATTCCAGTTTAAAATAGTTCTTTGTCAACTTTTAAATTCAATAACCATTCTATTATTTTCTAGTAATAGTGAAATTATTTATTCATAATCAATATCACGATACATAATATATACAAAATACAGATTATATATATTTATAGTAGTCTTAAGGCTGATTGTAGCGTTATAAAAATAAAAATGAGAAGGCTGTAGATCGTGGTATTTATGCCCATAAAAATAATATGTTGTTGTAAAAGTAATAGTGAGTGGTATGAGTAGTTATAATACTTATAATGGATGCTATGATAACTAAACTTTATGTATTGCTAACGGGATAAAGGAGTGTTAGTTAGGTAGATCCGTGTTTTTACTAAAATATAACAGCAAGACAAATTGATCGAGAACAAATTTGTGGATCCGTTTGATTTCGTTTATTTTTTTTTGTATTATAAGTTTATGTATATTTTGACCAATTTATAATAAATTGATGCGTAATCTATTCTAGTAATAGATTGCTGATATATTTGAAATAGTTATTTACCATTTTGCAAAAACTTTTATAAGCATGTTAGCAGTGTGATTTTAATCGAAGATCAAATATTCAATCTAAAATTTCCTAAATACCTTACGTTAACTCAATCAAATAACTAATTATATACATCCAAAGGCTTTTTGTTTAAATATAACAACCATTTTTCAAATTTTAGGTAATAATTGTCTAAAACAAAACTTTAATATTTCACATCCTCAAAATAAAAAAGTAAAATATTTTTATACTACATCATTTTATTATGTTTTAAATTATTTTTGTTATGATTAAAATATAACCTATTACGTTAAAGCTACATTAATGCATATTTTTAAAATTTGTTCATGTTTATATTTGTAATATAGACCAAATACGACCAATATATTGTTGATTATATTAAATACACAATATTGTTCATATTCAATAAATAATTTATCTTATTTTCTATGTCAAATTAATTTGTTACAACAAATACATTTGTTCACACATATGTTGTATGGCGGCTGCATAAATCCTCTGTTTTAACGGCCAGACTCACCAACAAATCAGGCTAACCAAAGCTAAAACAACAGTTAAACGAAACAGCCAGGATTTTACAGCGCCTTTATGAGAGTCCCCCCTCTATTATTACAGCTTCTATGCTTCGCGATACTTGCTCTCTATCGCTTGTGTTTATGCGTATTGTGTGTACTTTATTGACATAATAAATACTTAACATGGGACAGAAAATTTGACCTATATTTTTCCTCATACAAAACAAAGAATAATGATTTGCAGTGTGAGTTGTTGTTAATTCTCTGGTTTGCTATATTGATTAAACAATTTATATACAGGATGTTTTACAACCTATACGAAAAAGCTTAGTAAACGATTGGTATAAACAATAACTGAATAATATTAAAAAATACGACTGGGGAGGACTAGGAGATTCTAATAAAATGTAATTACTTTTATTTTTTTTCCTCAAAAAATGTTTCCATGAAAAATAATCCACAACCTAAAAAATAAGCACTATCCATCTAATGCAATAACTCGCTCGTTTCTATCCAATTTTTGTATGAAACATACAATTAAATTAAATTAAATTTTATGTCATCTACAGTCAGGCATTCTTTCTAATATTTATTATTATCAAGTAACAATAATCTTTTTCATTAATTTTAAATGGCAAGTACCATTTTTAATATATTAATTCAGTAACGCTCATTTTATGATTTTAAAAATACATAATGTATCACAATTAGAAACTTAGATATCTGAAGTTCTGCTACGTTGCCAAGCGTAACAAAACTTTGAAAACCTTATGAGATTAAACAAATAATTTTTCGGCATTTTGGAATTTATTTATTTTATTAGGAGTTACTGTTTATTGTTTCCTTAAATAACTGGATATCTTTTAACAATAATCCCACCAATTTATTACGATGGTTTTGAGACATTTAAATACGTCACGATTCGCGAATGGAATCAATCCGTCTGTCCGTACCTCGGCCGAGTCGAGCTGAACGCTTGGGCTGTGTACGGCATTTACGTGAACAAGCGGTATGTTATTTTCCAAAGTGCATAATTTTGAAAATTCACTCTTAAAAACACAATGCATTATTGTTTAAAACATTGCAAATTTTAAATGTAGTTCTGTTCATTAAACACAGCCAATAAACTATTTTTTAAATTAATTTTTCAACGTTTATGAATCGAGTTTGATGATATCGTGACCAAAACTACATTCAATGTATACATACTGCACTTTTATTAGAAAAGTGTTTTTTTTCCATTAGTGGCTTTACATAATTTTTTCAATTTTCAATTTTTTGTTTAATTTAAAACTAATTGAGGTCTTGGAAAAAATAAAAATTTAAAGTGTCCTTCATAAGACCCACCTTTGTTCACATATTTTTTTCGAATTCTGAACAAAAAACGGTAAATGCATTATCATCCCAAATTTATAAATAAACAAGTAATATATATATATATATATATATATATATATGCATTTTAATGTTATGTCAACTTTTGCAAAAAGAACTTAGGTAGGCTATGATTAAAACATTTAGCCATTACAAGCTACTTTAACAACATGAATATAAAAATAGTTATTAAATAAAAAATCAATTGTTTTGTTTGAAAAAAAGATTGATGCATCTAAGTTTTTAAAATAAAAAAAATTGAGGGATGGATCTAAATACTTAAATCAATAACGTCAAAATAGATTATAGATTTTCAATTTTTTATTTAATAATTTTTGTAATTTAGAATGTTATGAAAAAAAATACATTAAAAATATTCAAATCTTTCTGGTTGATTTTTTGTATAACTTTCAAATTTATTTATTTCTTATTTTAATTATTCGTTATGATTTTTATAAATTATTATTATATATTTAAACATTTGATTATTAATACCAAACAGTTTTTTTAATGACAATTGTGTATGTCTGTTTGTATAATTGTTCAATATTTATTATATCCTTAATTTCTTTCTACAATTTCTATTACTTACTTGAGTTTTATTTTAAAAGTTGACAGAAAGTTATAGTACATTTTACTTCTTTATTTATAAGTTTAAGATGGCAATGCACTAATAACTTTTTTTTCGCTTTCAAAATAAATGTGCATACATAGGTTATTCTATTTAAATTTTTGTGAATATCTCATGGACTAGTTATTCAATTATTTATCTGTTTTTAGATTTGAAATCAACAATGAAAATTGTAGTATTTTGCTTTTTGGTAGTTTGCTAATTACATCAATTTTATAACTCTAATATTCACAGTTAACAATTTTAAACGAAAAATGACGACATCCTGTATATAGTTTATAATATTTAAAATCTAGTTTATTGATAATAAAACATATTTTGCATACCTTATTAATCCTTTTATTTATAAAAACATGTTTTCTTCCACCTGAAACAAAATAGTATATTAGAAAAGGTAAATAAATTTAATGTGATTGATAGAACAACATATCGATCAAATGAATAAAATAAAGTTTTTATCTAACCATTTTTATAGAACATTGTATAAATCAGTTAAAAGAGCAACATCAAAAAGTAACTGAAATAAAAATTCTTTTAGCTTTGGACTCATTATAAATAGTATTTAATAATATTAATATTTACTGTATTTTACATTTTAGTTAAATCAATAATAGTTATAGAATCAATAATGGTTTGATTTGAATAGATGTGAGAAATACAAAAGGGAATTGTAAAGAGTTTACGTTTACACACTATGTATGGACGAGACTGAGTCGGTACATGTCAAGCATCCTAATCTAGTTATGCTATCTTACGTTTGAACAAGTATTGGAAGGTTTCCATCAGGAGTCAACAGCATACGCCGAATAAACACTCTCAAATCCACTCACGGCTTGATTTCATCACAAAAACTTGATCATTGTAAAAAAACGACACAAACATGAGTTTAAATAAAAAATATCAAACATGCTTTCGCAATATTGGACAACGTTTACGGAGCCTTCATTAGCCACAGAAATATATGGTACATGTACTCAACTCGCATTTTAAAGTAGACGAGGGTTCACCCTAATATGATTTCCACATTAGAAGAGCTTAAATATGTTAATTAACTTTTTACACAGTAATAACTCACTAAATATACATACATGTTTTATATATCTACTATACAGATTACTAATTTTGATACAGTTATTAATTAATGCCCGGATGAATAAATATTTATAAAAAAATGTATAAAACAACGCAATAATTTAAATTTATCTGTTTAAGATTTGTGCAGTTATATAGCAATTATACAATTCATATATTGTTTGTTTATTACAAACTTTATTTAGCAAAAAATATTAGTGGCAAATATAGAACATTTTGGTGAAAAATTACTTGAAGATATTTATAGTGGTAGTGAGGAATATATATTTCAGCACTTATAAACATTTTAAAGTCCGGCACGAAATCTGAACGAGATAAATTTCCCCCGGGAACAGGGTAGACCTTCTATATTTGAGACCAGAAAATGGACTTTCTAACTAGAAAACAATCCAACCTCGATCAAGACTTAAATATTTATCTTTCATTTTATTCTATAATTTATCAAAATACATAATTAAAAAATAAAACATCAGGTTTATTAAAATATAAGTAGTATGGTGTGCTATTCTATTTGATTTTTAAATTAACAATATATTATTCAAATACAAGTCACATAAGGCGAGCGCAAATCAGGTTGGTTTGCGCACGACCCGCACCACTGGAGCCCGTTTGGAGGGTGGTGGGGCAGAGGAGCGTTCTAAAACGTGTATTTGATATATTTTTTTCTGTTTTATTAACAGACGTATTTTTATGTATATTTATAATTTTATTTAATTTTTATTAATTATAAAGAGGTTTTGTACTAAGTCGAAAAATAAAAATCATTTAAGCATATGTAACATTCCTGCTTTATTGTTGATATGTAATATGTCAATAAATAGATAACGCAGAAGTATTGATTTAACCTGAAATTTTTATTCATTGCAGAAATCAGCAAATCCTTTAAAAATCTAATGAGTCGCAATAAATTTTACCATTAACTAAATTAAAAATCATGATGGTTGAAGTCGTCGGTAAAAACTACTTCTAATTTAGTAGATAATGTGGCAAATCGGTCTTTTCCTTCAGCTATTATCTATGTACGTTGAACATTATCCACATTATCCTTTTAACTCTGTCCTGCTCACACACACAAAGATATTTACCGAAAAATTGCTTGCCATAAAATAAAGTTTATTTTATACTATACTATTTTGAGATACTGATAAATACAAATTGTATGCTTAAAAATAATAAAATAATACAACAAACCTAAGTAAAATATAGCTGAAGCTGAAGGATAATTAATTACAAAAGTTGAACCATCATACTTAACTTGCTTCCATAGTGTGTGACAAACTTTTTATTAGTTTTCTTTTATTTGTCGTAGTTATTATATAGTTATTGTGTTTTGATTGCCAAAGAAATGAAACGTGCAAAAATTATTGAAGCAAGAATTATTACTAAATAGACTTTTAAAAGCTATATTTTTATTTAATAATATAAATATTTAATTCAAAAGTTACAATATAATAATAGTAATATTGTATCAGTATTTTATAAATTAAGTTTGTTTATAAATATTTTTGTCTAGATTTTAAGGCAAATGAAAAATCTGATATAGCTCTTAAAATACTAAATTATAAAACAGTAAAAATTCTCTTTTTTGTTGACCGCTTTGTCTTAAAAAGCATATGTATATAAGTATATCATTTATAGTATTTCTCTTTACGTAACGTTTTTAATAATTTTGACGTTATGATATATTAATTAAATATCGAACATTTTACTGCGTTTTAATGTCATACTACATAATTGTACTTTTTAATATCTATGTCTCTCTTTCTCTCTCTCTCTCTCTCTCTATATATATATATATATATATATATATATATATATATATAATTAAAATTAGACAATTTTGAGTGGAAATATTAGACAATTTATTTTGAGTGGATCATTTAAGAACAAGCAAAGTCTCCAACGTTGCAAAATAGATTTAATTTAGTAAATAAAACCGTTGACAAAATATATAAAACATTTAAAAATATTTCATTCAATAGTTGTTTCACTTTTGCAAAACACGACCGATAAGCCAAGCGATTGTCAAGATGTTACAGCACGTGTTTTAAACAAAAAATTATTTCAATAACTAATTAATATTTTATAATTAATAATTAATAATTTATTGAAACAGGTATTTAGTAAACCAATTTTGGAATGTATTCAATTTAGTGTCAAAAATTTGTTTCACTCATATTGATAGTTTACCTCATCCTCAATGTTTTCGTAAATAAGAATAGCATATATGACATATTTTGCTCCTTTACTTTTAATATACCAAATATTAACTCATTTCTTTTGAATTATTGGCAGAAAAAAATGATCAAAAAAGCGTTTGCCGGACAGCCGGGCAAATTATATTTGGATATTCAATATAAGGCAAGGCAAGGTAACATTCGCGGGCCTAACGGGGCGTGTAGCATGAAATAACACGCGCAAACTGGCGGTTCTAGAAGTTCCTCTTCATCTGGCCATTAAACACGTAACACTACATCGTGACCAAATTATTACAATTAAAAAATATATTGAATAGGAGTCTTTTTAAATTGCAACTGTCATCATAACTTTATATACAGGGTGAATCTTGTGATTTGATTAATGGATTAAAACAAATTAAAACCGAAATTTTTTTAATTGTCTATTTATAGTTATTAATAAAAAAGCAAAAATTTATATTTAAAATACTTGCAGTATTGAATAAGGGTTTCCCTCCATAGAAATTTTTGAATAAATTATAAATTATCGTTTATGGTACGCCATAAATCATCTAGAAATTCACTCAAAGCTTCATATCTCCGTCATAAAAATGTTGATCATTTTGTGGCTTAGATGATTACAGATCATCTAAGTAATCTGTGAATTATGTATTTTTGTTCATAAGTTTAGGAGGATATAATTTCAACGATTGTACTTTTGGCTTAACCTGAAAAAATTCAATAAATTTACTCGTCTTTATCGGTAAAAAACTAATTAATGTAAAGTTTTTTTGTTTTGTTTTAATATTTCTTTTGAATGTTATGAAAATAATGTGTAAAAATAATAAGGCGTATTGTTTTTACCCATTATATTGTGTGTTTCATATATTTTCAACAATAATAGCTTAAGTGCATTATCGTTAATTGCAAACACTCGATTACTATTTTATAGACTATAGGCCAAGAAATATTAAATAACAAACAATTTATTTATTTTAATAATAATTTTTTATGGTACAATTATTGTATATAATTACATGCAAACTGTAAACATACATACATTTATTTATTTAACTATTATGGTTACGTTAGTTATTTAAAAGCAATAGAATACCGAAACATCCCCTATACTACTTTCAGAATCTCTAATCATGAAGCGAAACAGAGCGTATACTATTCAGGGTAGGGAACCTTGTTATCGCAAAACATGCTAAAATGATGAATTTCTATAGGTTAAATAACTATAGCCCTATAGCCTATAGTCCATAAAATACGTTTGTTGGCGCTGACTCAATAATTGTGTTAAATGTACGATAAAAAATGAGCGATGTAATTCCTTTTTCATATTTTAAATTTAATTAACAACACTAACTCATACTCCTTAGATATGACTATAAACGTTTTACTTCTATTACTTTAATCATACTGTTTTGCGTTGCAAATAGTCGCCTAGATCACCTGATTAACGCGTTTTATATGTAGTAATTGAGTAGCCCAAATAAAATGTCAAATGTGTAGGTTTGGACTCACTGTGCGTATCTATTCGAGTTATGCGCTCCCTATGGGACAGTTATTCCGTGATTATTGATTTGTTCACCTTAGATAAATAATGTCTATAACTAATTGTCAAATTTGATCAAATCAAATAGATTTGACAATATGATTATAAGTAAATTGTGTTTTAAATAATGTTTGTAGAAAAAAATTGCTTTACATTTTTATCAATAACTTTATAACAAACAGAACAATTTTCAATTCTAATTTTTAATTTCTTTTAGCCCTCCCAAATCAAATCATAAGAGCAGAGCCATTAATTTTGACTTTGTATAAATTGTTATTAAATATATATACTAGCAGATAACACGATATATTAATATTGAATCCATGTTTTGGCTAAAATATTTTTAAAATACATTATTATTTTAGTAAATGTAGTGCTTATTTTAAATATAAAAATTTTAGTATATGTTTTATTTATTCATATAAATAAATAATTTAAATATATAACAATTTATAATATATATATATATATATATATATATATATATATATATATATATAATATCAAAATCTAGCTAGATATATTTATAAAAGGTTATAAAAAATGTATGAGTTAGTACATAGATCGTTAAATGATATAAATTGTAAAGTTTGTGTTTCCGCTGATTCTCAATTTTCAAAAAGCACAACTGGCCCCCTTACAAAAAACAACATTAATACTAACATTCCCTACCAAGAAAACTTTTTCAACAAAACTTTTAAATATGAAATTTCTGGTTTTCATTAAGGAATTATTTCAAACATATATACGTTTCCCCGCATTTTATTGCAAAAGTTTGAATAAAAATTGCGCTTTAATTACATTATAAAAGTAGTGTATCCTTGTGCAATGAAGGTATTATATTCCTCCCCCAGTGAAGTCAGCAACGCCTGTAAGAATAATTACCTGAATTCGCAACTTTTAAATTCATTAATTATAATTTTTTAACTTTTAATTATCTAATTGTTCTGGCGTGATTGGGGCAATTTAATCATTTTTGTGTTTTCCATGCTCGCTATCATAATTAATATTCCGATTGTTATGTAATTTGAAACAATTAAAATGTATTGTCTCCTTTTTATTGTTAAATTTATGATTAAATGTGGTATTAGAAATGCGGAGTACTGACATTCAATGAAATTAAAAAGAAATCCTATTCAAAGCAATAAAAGCATGGATGCCAGTGTGATTCACCAAAAACAGGACACATTTACGCCAAGGGATTATGATAGGATTACTTTTAATCTCACTGTTTGATTAAAGAAATGCATTGTTCACAATGATTAAAACTGCTTTTTTAATTGACATTGGAAAATTTCACCCTAACCTCTTTACATCACATAAATAGTAGTATATATGTATAATATAGTGTAATAAATTTCAATTCAGTTTATAAGTGTTTTTTTATTGTATAATGTTTATTTATATAACAAATTTGTTTCTATGCAACTGCTTAACTTTTGTTTTATTAGACATTTATTTAAATCGGGTAACCCATATTTATTTTGTTATTTATAAAGATAAAGCTAGAAAAGTAAAATTATTAATGCATAAAAATGCAATTTATTGTAATATTTGAAAAGTTGGTATCACTTTCGGTTTTCTCGGAATCGATGCAATCTTGAAAATTTTAAATAGAACCAATGTTTTTTCCTTATTATTTTAATTTAATTTGCCAATTTGTACCCAAAAACGTGTCAATGGTCACAATGTTTTGCAGATGCGAATCAGATAAAATGTTTCAAAACCGATAAAAAATAATTTAAGACAATATATTAATATTAAGAGCATCTTCTAGTCAGTCCCAAAATACACGTTTGTAGTTCTTGGCCAAAAATCAATCTTTTTCAATGGAACCTGGAGGAGCAACTGTGATTATTTGACAGAAAATATTTATCTGAATCGTTTCCGGAATAACCGAAAGTGATATCGACTTCTAATAAATCAAAATAAATTCCATTATGTATTTACACTTATATTTCATTTGTCTAGCTTTATAAATAACTAAATAAAACAACAATTTTAAGTTGTGTTGCTTAGAAACATAGACCTGCAAAGTTGCTTACAAGATCGTGTGTTAAAAACCCAGATTTTTTGTGAATCCATGTTTATTTTTCCATAAAGTGGGTCGTCAAGTGTCCCTGCACTGCGGTCCCAATTAACCCAGTGTGCACCTTGTAACGTTGAGAATATGAACAATTTGAATGTCGCGCGCTCTGATTAAATTGCGCGCGTCTTTTTTCGATTACTCCGGAGAGAGCGCTCGCCGAACGAAGAAGAGAGGCTCTCTTCCGCGGGAAAAGCAAAGGGAGCTGGTTTGTAAGATCGCGAAAGAAGTGTGGATGTTGGAAGAATGAGAGTTCAAGAGAAAATAAAAAATGTCTTCTTGCAAGATTCACACAAGTGATTGTCCAAGTTGAAGTGTGGTTCGTAGATTGTTTAGTTAGGGGCATGCATCGTGTAGACAAAACGTAAGTGGAGGCGGTATATTTGTTATTTCTTTTTCGTTCCCTCCAGTCTCTTCAAGAACGAGTCATTCAATTAATTAATCAAATTTAAAAAAAACATAATTAATATACCATAGCAATTATAGTTATTGTAAAACCAATCGGGGAATTTCATTTCATCGACCCCGATTATTTCCTCCTACCGTGTGCGCGCGGAGCAATGGTAAGCGATTTGATCATCGGCCAGCAGATGTAAGAAAAAGCAGTCCATTCCAGTTCAATAGCCCATTCCAGCCTGAAATTGCAGCCCTGTGCCGGTGAATTGAGTAGCCGCAATTAAAAGGGTAAATCTGGGAAACGTGAATGCTATACATGTGCATTCCAAGATGGCAGCCACCTTCTTCCTCCATCGTTAAATTACAAACCGCACACAGATGATTTTTCTATTCTTCCTCTTATTATGTGCAACGATTGGTTATTGATATAAAACTAAAAATTGCTTATTCGACTGTTTATGAGATCTAAATTTGGAATGACATGTTAAATTTAAATTGCTCGCTATTGTTAATATACGTATTATGTTAAATTTAGTTTGGTGTTACTCAAAGTTAACGAAGGGGAGGTACCTTCGTTAACTTCAAGTGAACTGGCGTCCAAGCCTACTTTAATATTTTAACAAAAAGAAAATAAAGATCCCCAACACCGATGAAGGAGCAGCCCTGAGCAGGTGTCCATCCTTATAGAATAAGGTGGTGTCACAACCCCTAACGTATTACACCTCTTCTTTGGTTAGTTATGCTTTGCAAAGTAAATTGTGCGTTGCATGTTGTATGCTTTGCATTGGTACAGCGTAAGCTACAGATTCTCTTTATTCTACTTCTTGCATACGCAATATATGTACGTGCTTGTTAAGACCACAGTGTTTGGTAAGTAGTCCCGTGAGCTTTTGCAGTTTGGTTTGACTCATATGCGATACTCAAATTTTACATTTTTTCGATGAAAATAAAATTATTCGTTATTAATCATTTTAAACCCAACAAACTATATAACGGTAAAATTAGTATATAATACTACAATTTTTGAAAACATAGCCCATAGTTTTATTTAAAAAAAAGTTTGATATAACATCTCGAAATTTTCCACCAAAAAAAGGTAACAAAAAAATAATAGTACAAGTTTAGAGATTTTGTTATTTTTTAGTACATTTAGCTTTGATTTGACTGCGTACTTGTTTTCTTAAAGAATAAAGTTTATGAAAAATCATTCCAAAATCCTGTTTGTTTATTATTAACACCTGCAATGCTGCAAAATGCAAAGGTGAGTTTAATTGAGAGTGCCTACAAATATTTGCAATTAGTGGGTGGCCGTTTTGAAGATATATTATAATTGTTATATTATTTTTGTACGATATCAAAAATCATACAAAAATTAAATTAAATGAACTTTATGTTTTTCCGTCTAAAATGGGAATGGAATTACTGCAACACTTTCTAAAATAAATTGTAAGTAATAAATTAAATATTCTTGCTTTAATAATACGTTATCTATAAAAATAATTAGAATATAACACAGCCTGCTCAAAAATACACCAAGTTGACAGCTATATCTCAGTAATTATTGAGCTTAGGCATAGAGAGTAATAGACTTTTTAAAAGGCAATTGAGCAGAGAATTAAAAATAATCAAATATACAGGGTGTTCCATTAAAAAAATAAGTTAATAAAACTGATACCGTAAACTATTATGTATATAAATAGGTGATAATCTAAAAGCCAAACAACTTTTATACAAATATTTTTTTGATTTTTTCATATTTTAGCAGATAAGTTTGACAATAATAAACCAACCACCCTATGAATAAATAAAAATAATTTAATGCATTTTAAAATCGACAGACAAAAAAAATATTTGTTACTTAAAAGAATTCTACTAAATAAAACATATACAATATAGGATATATGTTACTTATTTATTCAATATGTTAACAATGCACAGTGTGCCCGGACTGCTCGGAGTGAAGTAGTCATTTTAAATGGATAGAATATTACATAAGGTTTTCATATAGTGCTCTACAGCTAAACTCAACAACATAATACAGTTCGGAAAATTTGCTATTTATACAATCCTTGAAAATTCAAGTCGAAACACTAGACTGTAAAAATGATAGAGCCATATTGTTAATTTATTAAAATATTGCTGAATTAATTGCGTAAAATTATGTTTTTAAAAAGTTCAGTTTGCTGTTATCTTGATTGATTTCATTTTCTCCCCTTTTAAATATATTTCGATAAAAAACTGCTTAACATAAAGTCTTTCAATACAAATACGATAATCAAGAAGTAATAAGGCCATGGTAATCTTATCTTGAAACACTAAACAAATCGTCAAACATCAAGTAACTTTTAATGCTACTGTTCCCTGTTTAGTGTCCGTTAATAAAGTTGGTGTCCAAACTAAGTTAGCTTTGATAATAAGTGAAATGTTCATAATTGAAATTTGATACATTACAGACGGACACAATCTTTAAAGCGAAACAATACTTTAAATTAGATGTTATATAATTTATATTGATTTAAAACGTCTTTTTTAAATTTTTAATACAATATATTCAAATAAATTCTTGTCATCTCATATATTACTTTACGTAATGTAGTATGGAAAGTAGAATTCTCAATTCCTATGAAACTGCTCCATCGCAAAAAGTATTTTTCATTAAAAAAGAAAAACCAGATGCAAAGTGTTTTTTTAAAGCAACCATCTTGTATATCTCAGAAAATCGGACAAAAACGAAAAAATCTCAAAATACGATAATTTCTATTCTACAAGAGGACATCTTTTGACATACAGTGGACATATCTGACACTAATATTATAATTACTAAATAATTACTACGCCCTAAGGTATAGGGAAAAATGTAACTAAAGACCGCAATGCGTACTAAAAGTTTTCCTTCCTCTCCTCGCAACTGTTTATGCAAAGCGTATAATTTGCAATTAAAAAAAATCAATTTATCAATTAATGAAGATATTATTAATGATTTTTAATCTAAATATTTTCTTTCTACAAGATAAATCATGAGTGCTTAAAGTGGTGGTAATTTTTCGCATAATGATACAAATAAAATTAATTAAACAGAATTTATTATGTGGAAGGAGGGAAGAATTATTTTTTTATAAAAAAATAAATGTAGATAATATCGTATCTTTAAAATATAAATAAATATTATTGTTTTGCTTAAAAAAGGTAACAATTACAATCTTAAACATGTATATCGTTTAAAGTACGATGTACATGTTTAAGATTGTAATGGTTACATTTTTTAACTCCATTTAGTATTATATACATGCAAAAAAGTAATACTCAATTTTTTTATAATAAAGAATATTTTATTATTATATAATAAGTTAGAATTTTGTTACAAAATTATATCTCCTTTGGGGAATTAGGACTTGAAGCATTTGGAAGGTGCGCATCCAAATTATATATTAGTTTACTTGTTTTTGCCAAGTAAGCTTATTTTTCTTATATTTTCTTGGAGCGTCTTTTCCCATAACAAAATATTAGATGGGTAAAAGCCAGCGAAAAGTAAATAGGGTCCAGTCTCAAATTGCCTATTATACCTCACTTCATTACTCTTCACTCATTTTTTATATATTTGATTTTAGTTTGTGAAGTTGGGCTTGATTTTTGCGTTTCATTTTTCTTTCTTTGTTCTATGTTCCAATTGCCTTAGCTAAACACAATTAAATATAATAAAATCTAAAAGAATAATAAAAATCATAATTTATGCAATATATTAACGTCTTGGGCCGTCAAATATTCCAACTGCGACTAATCTGTTACCGTTCTCAGTGCTATAATGTTAAATTGTTTAAATGAAAAGACATTAAAATATTATTTAACAGTATTTTAATTGTATAAAAAGTAAATAAATATTAAACTAAATTATTATACAAGTAATTAATACTTAAATTTAAAATTAAGTAGTTTGATCATAATATTTTTCATATATTGTGTGTTTATTACGTGTACTCTTTAATTTTATCATTATATTGCTGATAACGTAAAGCTAAATAAAAATATTAAGTGGCTACGTATATTAATTGCAAATTTAAATATGATTTAAATCGGATTTAATGTGTGAGTGTAAAAATGATACTATAGATGTTTGTTAATAAATGAAGTATAATTATTTACTATTTAAATTTTTAAATGTAGCCTATTGGAAATTAGGATATTATTATTATTATTAAATAAAATTATATTATTGTATGATATTATATTTGGCCTTTTTATAAAAGTAATTATTATTATAATTATTCGTTGCAAATGCCATTTTGTTTTCTTTTTATTGAAGCTTTATTTGAAGCTCTGGTCGAATTTATTACAGCTATTATTAAAATACATGAATATTTGGTAATGATTGAATGACAAAAATATAGAAAGTACTAAAATTAGAAGTCGTATCTATGCACAAGAGCAAAATGAAATCTCGTTAAGTTAGAAAGTTCCATAAAGTTAAAACTGTTAAGTGGCGCCCGCTTGTTTAGTCTAGTTAATCAGTAAGCTCCAGTGAATCGGCCCGGATTTTAAAACTGTTCTTGATGCAAATATATTCGAAGCGAAAGTCCACCGAAAATAGAGTAGTATTATTATTTTTTCTCTCTTTTTCTGTCTCTACATTCTTCATGTTTCAATCTTGCATTTGCTATATTAAGAAACTTTTTCAAAAGTTGATTTTATCCTGATTGTTTTACTTCATTTCCGTCGCTTTATTGTAGAATGAAAAAAGTTAAATAAAACTTAAACGAAGAAATATGCACTTTTATTGAATTAAAAGTTGTTCATTACCTATCTTTAATTATCACATCATATTGCTTCACGTATGTTGTCAGTTTATATTTGTTAAATTATTTTAAACCTCCAAGTACATCAATTGATTTATTTATATAACATATTAATTAAACTTGGCAATACTTTTTAACAATATAAATATGGCTGCACTCGAACAAAGCGCGCCAGTTCAATACAGACTTTAAAGTTTATAAAATATAAAATTAAAATTATAGAAATTGTTTAAAATGATAAATAAAATCAGTTCAGTTTCTTGTTTAACTAAAAAGTAAAAATAATTCTTGCAGTCTATATGATATTTTTATAATCAATATCAAATGTAAAAGAACTTTATTAAATTTATTAATAAATGGATATACAGCAGTTTAGCCAGTCAAATAGAAAAAATAATTAACAAAATACTTGATAATAACAGTGTAACAAATATCCAGAGCAGAAAAAAACACAGCTATATGTGATGTTAACTATATTGTAATTTTGAATTGAAATTATAAATATGCTTAAGACTATTTCTAAACAATATATAATTGGCTCAGTCAGTAAGATATGAACTATGTGAACTTAATAAAAAAACTAATTCAATTAAACGATTTCTCAGTATGTATATATATTATTATTAAGAACAAAAAATTCACTAACGTGCACCCAATGAGCTTTTATGAAAAGTGAAACAATTGTCTGCATTTAATTATTGCCGCTTCTTGCATGCTGGAATTGAATAGTTCACTTTAAACTTTTTGTAAAATCTTTTTGATTCTATAGTCTGATTGGAGTTGTAATACTGCCTGTAAATTATATTGGTCCTTTTAGATAGTTAATCTAGTATCCTTTATCGTTTACAAGAAGGGCGGACAACCACTCACTTTGACTTCAAAGATATTTTTAGTTTTACTGCTGTAATTCTATATATTACGTTTTATTATCTAAACCAAGTTGTTAATGGAGGCGTAAATTATAAACTAATTTTTAATAATCCAACCTCGAAAATAGAAATAAAATTGAAACATAAAATTTAATATTATTAATTTGTAGTTGTCATTTATTATTAGCTTTTTAAATTAAGGCTACATCGACCAAAAAAACCGGTAAGCAAACCTAAACCAACAGTATAAAATTTGGGTTATATTGTCAAGAACAAATATTTATTTTTAAATAATTACTAATAGACGGGTTACTTGTAATAGAGAATCAATCTTGAATTGTTATAATACATGTTTTCAACTCCATTTCAAGAGCATATTAAAAAAATGACAGTTCTGGAAGAGTTACATTCATTCAATTTTAAAATTCATTTCAAAAAGTCAGTTCTTAAAAAAGTTACTTATTAGAGTTAAGTTACTATATACAGTGAAAAAACTATGCACCATATGGGAAACTTGTTTATGACAACTGAAATACGGTACGGGCCCTGATGTTTTAGAAATTTTGAGTGGCAAGGTAGTGTTTATTTTAAGCCACCACATTTTGTTAAATAATATTCTAAAATTAAAAAAATATGGACGCATACCTTTTTCAGTTGTTACCTCGTATATATAGGGTGTTTATAAAATCGGGAAATGGTTGAATATTTCAAAAAATATGGACGCATACCTTTTTCAGTTGTCACCTCGTATATATAGGGTGTTTATAAAATCGGGGAATGGTCAAATATTTCAAAAAGAAAACGTTTTTGACAAAAAAGTTTCAAACAAGAGTCTGGTTTTATGGAATAAAAGAATGAAAGAGAATGGTTTTAAGAAAAACAACAAAACCTATAAAATTGTCTTCCCCCCCCCCCCCCCGTACCGTTTTCAATTTTATTTTTTGTTTTGATTTCAGCGATACGTATTACATAAAAATAAAAGTGTAATATACAAAAATCAAGTTTTTTTCCCGTAAACTCCGAATGTGCAATAAAAACTAAGATTTCAAAGTTGCCTCCCTCATCTACCTTCTTAGGATTATATTCAAAAGAAATTACTGAACGCTACTTAATCAAAGACGAGTATGTTTCGGCCGAATAAACGAGTGCTGTAAAAGTGTTTTTGGTTACTATTTTGTCTGTTTTCGTTAATTTCAAAGAGTTTGTTCGATTATTTACTTGCGTAATGTTGACATTGGAAATAATTATGTTACCGTTTAAGTAGTAATTCGGTTATGATTGACCTGAATGTGACAATTTTTAATAGATACTGCTGAAGAAAGAACAAAAATAATGCTAGAATGAAGCACATTCCAGCATTATTTTTAACAAATGTACAATTTATTACCAATAATAATAACTAAAAATCGCCGCCCCGTGGCCCAGTGGCCCACTGATTAGTGTTAACTTTTTTAGGTTAAGAAAAGTCGAATTAAGCACACCTTCTTTTGGATGTGAAAAAAACTGTAGGTACCGTCTACTGCCAAAATGTTGCGTGCAAGTGAAAGAACTCAATAATTCAAGTTGGAAATCCTGAATTACCGACAGAATTTTCAAATATGGTTAACTTCTGGCATATTTGCACTAGATGACAGAAACAAAATGACGTTAAATAAATAAACAGAAAAGAAACAAAAAAGAAACCAAAAATCATTAAAGATGAAGCTTATTCTAGCATAATTTCTGATATGCTAATTAGTCTGATTCTACTCATTCCAATAGCCATAACAGAGAAACAAATTTAGGGTAATTTGTATTGTAATGGTTTTGCATATCAACAGGCGGATAAAAAATGATAAATAATGTACCATATCATTTTATTATACATTTAAGTTTAGATTTTAAGTAACATTGTGCACTTAGTTGATTGTAAGCACTTTTAGGTTGATTTGCTAAAAAATAACAAATCTAGTGTGAGCCAGAAGAACAAATCCATCTGTAATAATATTAAAAAAAAAAAAATACATTACAGTGTAACAATAACCACACATGAATAATTTATTTAAATGTAATTTAGAGTTAGTTTTATTGATATTTGGCAAATTAAAGTAATTTCCTATAGCAAACAGTAATTTTGAATTCGTATCTTTAGTAAAAATTTAACAATTTTATTATAAAAATTAATATTACATGTAAAATTTAATATTTTGCATATAATTTATTTGCAAATATAAATAGTAATAATTATGATTATGTTACAGGTTTATCCTAAATTATTACTAAATATATGAAGAACAAGAATTTGAGAACTCATAAACCAGAACATCAACCGTGAACACACAATAAAAGAAACTGTTTACGTCACAGAAATGAAATGAAAAAAGAATGTACATGCATGGGTACGTTAGTATTTACGTCCTCATAAACTGTAAATAGCATCACATAGCATTTTCGTAAGACTTTACTAACTAGCAAATTACAGATGTATACAATGATATTATATAAAATATTTGAATTATTTTTTTTATTAATAAGTAAATACATAAAAACTCCAACTACTATATTTATTTGCTCGATTATTATTTAATATTGTGGCGGAATTCTGCTGTTGTTGATTTAGAAAAAAAGGCACGTCTGGTTTTGCAATTAGCAATTATACTAAACTATACAGCCTACATAAAAAACCATGTTCATCGCAATAATTGAAAACTACCATATTTAGGCCAAAAATTAAGTATTTTCCTGTCTTTATTAGATTTTTTTAATGATCATTCACTTACAGGCGGGTATCTAATGAATGGAATACGTGGATTTCATTTCTATGCCGCGATGCACAATAGGTCTTTAGCACGACGAAGTCGCGAACACAAAAGACGCGAGAAGATTCACGTAAAAACAAAAAAACGCACGTCATAAAAAAAGTTATTAATAAAATAAAACACTTGTATAGAATAGTATATTATATTACAATAAGTTGAGCAACGTTGTTTTAAATTGAACGCACGATTCCATCTGAGTTGATAGCCGAGGCGACTAAATTGGGCAAAATGCAAAATGCATGTTCTTTCCGAGTGATATATACAATTTTTTCTTTCAAATTTTAATATATTAATAAAAGTATAATATGTTAAAATTAATAAAGTTGTTGATCTTTTGTATTAAATTTGCAAGTACTGTGCATCGCAAAACATTGTGTTGTCACTGCCAAAGCGAGTGTGTTATTGTCTCAAACATAATCTTCTTCATAGTCATTGTTAAAAGAAATCCACGACCATTAACAAATGTAATAATTCTTAAATTATTTTTAATAGTAGAATGTAAAAATTCTCACTCTTGAAATAGAATATTTATTTTACAACACTTGTTTCTGTGTTTTGTTGTGTTTTGTATGAATATAATTCTACATTGAATTACAATTCTAACAACTTTTACTGTGAGCTCCTTTTAACACGCAGCGCCGTTTTTAAAGTAGTGATAGCTCCTTCCAGTTCTATACAATTCAGTGATTTTATCTACTTACTATCCAAAAAGTCTACATTACTAATCAAGCTAAGATGAGTGAATTGCCATTATTGAAATCGTGCTTAAAATAACTTAAACAGAGCGTGAATGACCAATGTAAATCAAATGGAATGTTCATTATTAGACAACTTTACAGGTAGTCAAGCTTGCCAGAATGATCGTAATTTTGGCAATGTTCATATACGATTTTGTACTGCTATACATATTAATATATACTAACTGTTCAACAGCAGTGCATACTATCTGTTCATGTGTTGTTGGCGGTCAAATTCTGTAGGTTAATATAAATATTTTATATTTATATATTGCATCGCGGCACGGAGAAACTTTAAAAAAATTATTAATTAATTATGTATAAAAATTAAAAAAAAAATCTCTTCGTGCCAAAGTGCATAATATCTCTATTTTTCTATTTTAACAAATAAGCAAGCAATAACAAATATTGGGAACTATAATTTAAGTTCTATAAAGCAGCTCCAATGAGGAAATATAGTAAACTTACTCTTGGTGCACTCGGCCTTGGTACCGGGAAAGTACTAATTTTACAGTTAAATTTGTTTCTACGTTCCAACCCACAACCGCAAATTTAAATTCTAATTATATTAGGTGTTTACTACACAACAACCTTAATATTTTTCGGTAGATATAATATTGTACGACACTCTTGTGTGAATGTTTTTTGCACTCCTTGCGTTTCAGGCATTCTAAATCGCTTATGCCCTATACTCGCAATTCGAGCAAAAAAAACTCACATCTACACACTTGCATCATAAATAAGTATACTGTTTGAATATCAACAAAATTATTTCAAATGTCAACATTATGTAAGTAAAATATTCTGCTATGCTAATAAACTCATTTTTATAAAATAACTTTCAGTTCGTCACTGTCGAGGTTAGCATAACCAAATCTAACATTTCATAGTTTTATTAGGTAGGTTAATTAAATTGGCACTTAAACGAACTGCAACATATCTATGTTTGACATAAATAAGTTGTTTCCAGGTTCATTGCCTTTATTTTAGGCCCATTTCCATGTCGTTTGCACCATGTCTCTTGGATCTAGGAAAAGTTCGATGTCGTGACAATATAAGGGTTTTAATACATACAGATTAATTTCTGTGGTCATTTTGATCAAAATATGTTTGCATCAGTTAAAACTAAAATAATCTTTATCTTATTATTTAAAAGCACGTACGTGACACTATTGCTTATACAAACTTAAACGTATATGTAGTATAAATAATGTTTTTATAAAGTAGAAAAGTTTTAGTTCACATTCCTGCTTTAGATTTAATATTTCAAGTGGATCATATAACTTATCAGATACACGTAAACAGTAAATCGAGTAACTTATTTTAAAATTCATGAGATTAAGTGAAAATAATGTTTACCAAACGGAACACGGTTTAATCTAATAAAATATTAAAGAACAGGAAAGGATGTAAACATACGAATTTAAGAAAACACTTTTAGGAATGCTACGGAAATTAGTAAACTGTAAATAGTGTATCTTGCGAATTTCATTGAGAATCCAAACCGCATACAGAGAATGTTCGATGCCTGAATAAACATTATTTATCAATAGTATCGGAATTCGATTGCTACCACAAAATAAGTGCATAGGGAAAGCATTGTACAACGTTGACCGGCATTCTACCACTAGGATACAGTAGCAATCCCTTAAGCGGGCAGTGGCGGTTTGTTACCACAACCCTGTAGGCAAACCACTCCACCGTATGTCGGTTTAGAAGTCCCTAAAGATTGTTAATGTTTTGGTCAACCTAGACAATATGACCTATTTGTAGCATTATTTTAAATTACGTTTTTTTTAATATGTTAATTGTTATTTATATTAAAAATGCCAACTAAATTAAGTAAATTGTTAACAATCGTGTGTAGATTTGCGCGCGCGCGCGCTATGTGATGACATATTATCTTGCATCTCTGCCAGCGGTCAAATCCCTATAGTCGTACCCTAAAATTCATCGTTCATTCATTATTAGGGAGACAGGTGGTGATGTACGAGGAGCAAACGGGGATGGACTTAACCTGATGATAACCCTATATAACCTATTTCTGTGTATACCTCATAACATCTCAAGCTGACATTGATCAGTATTCCTTATTATGTTTAGACGATTTGCATTACAAGTACCCATCCATCACGTTTTATACTCTATTATAATTACTATTGCACAAAAATAACTTTCCTAAGAAAAATTGATAGGTGTTGCAAAGTAAATTCAAAACTATTATTAAATTTGTTACTGTATTCTAATATAACTCCCCATACATTTTATTAAGATTGCATATATCTATGCTTATATCTGCTTATGTAAGAAAACCAATAAATATCTGAGGGTCTCCATTGAGAAGATGGAAAGCGACTTTGCCAACTTCAGAGATACCATTTAAACCCAAGTTTGCTTTAATATTAAATGTGGTTATCACTAGATAACACTGAATATTTGCGTCTCGTAACAGCGTAATAACCCTCTAGGCTTATATTGCCAGTTGCTTTTTTTATCTATAGTATTATTAAAGCAATTTAGTTTGCGGCGTGTATATTTGCATTCCGTGTAATTGTTCTAAAAACAAATATTAGGTCGGCGTTTAAACACACTGAACTCTAATTTTATATCTTTGGGTTGGGCATAGAAGGTGTTAAAACAGAAAATTATTCATTCCACTTTTCACAAATGAGATTACGCTGGTATAATTATTTCGGAAGTTATAATAAAATTAAACTAAAAGTGTTTGCTTTTATATTTTGTATGAATTAAAGCTACATTTTCACTGTAGGAAATATAACAAAATAAATTTACATTCGTTTCAAACATTTGTCTGATAAATAATTCACATTCAATATAAATGCAGAATGGTAGTTAAACAGTGAAATATATTAGTATAGATACAACATACAATCTATCATGATATATCACAAATATCAATAACAATTGAGTAAATAACAAGTAAAATTAAAAACAATTCACGAATTTACTATTAACCAATTTAAATATAATCAATCAATGAAGATGATAATATTGTTTTCCTCAAGTATTTTTAATTACTGAACTAAGAAGTAACGGTAATATAGTGTTTATTTCATTACATTAACATAATTTCATTTTCTTTTGTAAAATCCATCGATCAGGTCAATAAAAATGAAAAAAAAAACTAAATACATCATAATTTTTGCTGTGGGATTTATTGTAAATTAGTATAAATACTTTTAATGTATAATAATTTAAAATTGTATGTTCAATAGTAATTAAAATTTAATGAAAATTTATATATAATATAAAATGTAAAGCTAAAAAATACTGAAATAGTTTATTTGTTTCTAACAACATATGTCTGTTGACGTGAAATGAATTACTACCTCTCTTCTGTTTGCACTAACATGCATTCAATTAAAATCGTTTCGTTTGGGAAATTGATTTGAACCGTGGCTTTGAATTTGTTCAAACAAATACTTGAAACCTATCAGAGTATCGCCTACAAGCCGTCAAACTGTCAACACATGCCGTGAGAGTTGGATAGCATCAGAGCGCACATATCAATCGACCTTTTTCGTAAAACGAGCCGCTGAAGTTTCACTCGTCTATAGAGGAATAGAATAGGAAACATTTCCCAATATCGTAAAACTTTGAAACCAGTAGTCCAGAAAGTTTTGTTCATATAACAAGAGAAACAGCAAACAGTTAGTATTATACTATTCCACATGATTACCGTGACACATGTCTGTTTCATACATACATAGAGTGTGCGGCATTTATCCTAGACACCGGAAATATTATGGAAATGTTATAAAAAATAGTCGGTGTGAGTGGTTGTATAAAAAGTTTGAAATATAATGAATTTGCTAAGGAAGGGTTAATTCAAGTAGTGTAATTTGATGGTCAACATTTTATTTTTAAATAAAATTCTGTATTTTCATCAAGCTAAACACGCAAACAAAAACTTTATTAAAAAAAAAACTCTATGTTTTAATATACGTTATATTTCAAAGAATTCCAAATTTCAAATGTGAGATTTACTTAATTTGATATAATATGCAAATATTATCACGCAATAAGCAACACAAAAGATCTTTTTATTGCATAATTCAAAACAATATGAATACACTGTTTTATTGTATTGTTATTGTTATATTATATTTTTAAGTAAGATTATATATTTACATATACACACTATAGTACAAGATCCGGTATTAGAAAAATATACCCTCATCTGTTATTCGAATATGACAAAGATTATATGGTCCATTAATACATTCCAAATGGGTTGCCCAGCCAAAACGCGTGTCAATGCCGTTAAATAATTTATGGTAATTAATTTTTTTTCTTAATTTTCCGACTAGTCATTCATATAAATCGAAGAGTTGGTAAGAGATTATGACAGTCATGACACTATTGAAAAATATAGAGTGCCTATTTTCCGATTTCACGTCCATGGTTGTCCGTGTTTTAGATGTTAAATGTTGAGCGCAAGCGCAGAGAATGACAGAGACTTATTATTTTGAATTAATGTTACTGATTGATAAAAGGAATAAATAAAAAAATACATAATTATGAAATAAAAAAATGTTCTACTCCAAAACGTATATTTATTACTAAAATCAATAACAAAATCTTCCAAACCACACACAAAACTCTTCTTAAATTTTAACTATTAATCATTTGTCAAGAATGATATTTTTTCAAATATTGTTTGCAAGAACACGCTAGCTTACAACTGAATCCAAGATTTACTCCAAACATTTATCGACCGGTCAAGTCGTCTTTGACTATATTGACATGGATTTTCACTCAGCAGCTGGCGCCACATATCGGTCTGCAACCCTGTTTAATTTAATATCTAAAACATGGGTAACCATATCAAAACAAAAAGTAGACACTCTATGTTTTTTATTTCCTTGTGTCATGACTGTAATATTCGCTCACTGACTGCCCGCTTTATATGAATAACAAATCGGAAAAAAACAAAGAAAAAATTACAAATAATTATTTAACAGCATTGCGCACCCGTTTTGGCTTTGCAACATATTTGGAATTTATTAATGGATATATTATCTACCATATAATCTTTGTCATATTCAAATAAAAATAAAATATCCGTGTGGGGTTTGTAGATCTCCCATCGGACGCCTCGCCAGGTGGCGGATAAGGGGATGCCTCCTAGATATAGGTGGTACCGGGAAAATCAAATACCCGGGGTGGACCAAAACTAACAAATGTAGTGTCTGTACTCAGAATGAGCGGCTACAAATGGCGCCCGCATCCAGAGGATCGGC
>JARJEC010132691.1:0-10603 GCA_030264575.1 Tachinus sp. AB-2021 | reverse complement strand
GTCTTTAACTAAGACCAACTGCTAGGACCCACATACTTGCTCATATCAAAGAGCAAGTATATGGAATATAAATAAATAAAATATATGTGGAGCCAAACGTGATTATATATAAAAATAAAATGAATGTTATCAATGATTGCAAATAAAATTACTTATTGTTCTACTACTTTTTAAACATAGAAATGTGCATTCATGAATCTACCCGTACAAGAGGAAAACATGCAAAAGGTAGAATATTATTGATTTTTCAAAAAATAGAATGTGGTGAATAAATAGGCCCTATACGCGTTACGACGTTTTGTACTGCAAGTAGAGAAAATAGCATGGCGTGCAGTATAGCCATTTTCTCCATACTGCACCATTTCAGATTATTTACGGAATTGTAGTAATCTTTCAATTAAATCCCGTGACAGATATGTCTTCAAAAATAATCAAAACAAGATGAACAAAACTAGCTAAAAGGACATAAACCAGAAGAGCTTTTTTCATTTAATATTTATTTCAGAATGTATTCTGATCTATATAATTGCGTTGATACAAGAGTTTATGAAAGCTCTATACTGCAAGATATTCAACTGTCGCGTACTGTAAAACATCTAATTTGCCCATAAACATGCAGTACAAAATATCGTAACATATATGGGGGCGTTATCTCATATTTTATCTGTGACGAATATTTGCATTCAGTAGATATAAGTCTAATTTAGGCGGCTTCTTCTAATACGTATCTCAGTGTCTTCTATTAGTTATCTGGTTGTCAACTGTTTAGCTTATCTTCATTGAACTTTTATATTACCTTTTGTCCGGAACTTGCTACTAGGGCTATGCTGTTCGTGCTATGCTTAGCTCTCAACCGGTAGAACATCTGTTTCTTAAAGCAATTTGAAATATTATCTCTTGTATCTGTAGACTTTTGCGATTTTTTATTGGTTCTTAACGGTAACTACCAAGTATTATAAATAAATAAATAAATGAGCATTTATAATGTTTAAGAGTTTGAATAATAAAATTGTGCCACATCTTCCTTTCTCGCTCTCCCTCTTTCTCTCCCTTCCTCACTCCTCACTTTATCTCTCACTTACACTTTCTCTTTCTCTATCTTGTTTACTATAGTTATTGTTTTCACTGCTGTATCTTCTCTTAAATTGATTTTTTTAGTACTTTAAGTTTTATTAATTTGCAATTAATGTTAAAAAAATTATTTTTAGTATTTCTTAACATATACACTACTAAAATTTTATATTGATCTAAAAAAATTAAATTTTATGCTGAATTTATCTAAGAAATTTGCATTAAAAATAAATTTAGTATTAAATATAACTTTAGATGTAGTAAATAAAAAACATGGTAAATTTATGCAAAGAATTTAAATATAAATCTAGGATGCTTGTGTCAAATTTAGCCGCGTTCGTTTATCCTGCACCCAACACATTTTTATACCAAATGCACTTTAGCCATTTGCAAATGGACAATATTTATATTAACACCAGTTACACCAAAACACGTTTATTTATTATGGTGTAGTGTACACATAGACCGACGTCACATGATTATAACACCGCTCCTTACAGATTCATTTTTGAACGTACCTTTTAGCGTTAATTACTGCTCCAGCTGCTCGTCTACATAATGCATGCTTATTACTACAGAATTTAATGATTTAGCCACAGAAGTTCAACATTACGAACTTTCAAGGCCAAATCTGAAAGCTACGGCCAATGCTAAATTTCCATAAATGGGTATATGACAACTCTAGTATTTAACTCGCTAATGTTACATCTAAATATTACATTATTACTAATTCTAAATCGCTTCCATAAATTCACCATTATTGTATCATATAGTTAATTGAAACTTTAAACTTTCAAAGACTATTAAATTTAAGTTACTAATATTGTTGGTTTTGTAATCATTTAAATTAAAAATTTTAATCAATTTTATATAGCTTATTAATTAGTGTATAATTTGTAATAATCACTAAACGTAGTAGTCTGCCATGATGGCTCGACGCTTACTGCTCAATTATATCCCAAGTCTTTAGGCTAGTTTATACTACAACAATTTTCGGATTGCAAACTGCAGAATTCGAAGAAAAAATTGCTATTTTCATCGAAATTAATTGTTTTTTGTAAAACAATAATAATAAATAAATAAAATATATTTTATTTTAATTTTACAACTTAGATACCTAAAAACACAAAGTAGGAATATTTCTCCTAGAATTATTTGTTAACCTGAGTTTGTAACAAAACACAATCTTCAATTTATAACACACTTGACTCAACTTGCTGTTAAATCAAAATTTCTCATTTTAATTTGTTATTCACCTAACATCTGTTTGTTGACTAAATGCTACAATTTTTAACATAATTTATTTAGTTTCTCTTTAATTTGTAGCATAATTTATTTTTAGATACTTTGATATCTTTAGATTACATATTGGCTTTTTTGTAAAAATATGAAAGAAAGAAATGATAAATATTTATCATAAAAAACAGTCCTAAAAACTAAATACGAAAAATACCTGTTTCAAATATGCTACAACATATAGCATATAAATATCATCTTCTATTCATAAATAGTAAACCGCCGGCGGCAACACTCAGATAAAATACAACAAAATCAACACAGTTTAGTTTCAGATAATTAACAACATACTTAATTAATTTCTTGTAAAAATCGCTTGTAGATTTTAAATCAGTTCGTTGAATAAATATTTCTACCACATTTGCAAGCTAAAAATAAAAATATGGGAAATATACAAGTATAATTTTAAAAAGTAACTTTGCGGGTTCTGGCGTCACAGTTGAGTGATTGTTGAATGTGCAAGGGTTTGTAAATTAATAAAATTATCGAACAAAAGGGTCTCATTTGTGTTATAATAATGAAGACCTTTTATCACTTAAGAGTCATCCTCAAATATAACTTGTAAAAGACATCTGCACGTAGTCAGACAAGCAATTAAATTCTTAATTAATCCTTTGAAGTCGCTTATACTTCATATAGGCCAGGTTCCGTAAATTCAATAGAAATCCCTCCCTTTCCATCTCATTTGAGTGTGAAATCTCACACCAGATGGCGCGCATTCAATTCGCATCCATCCTTATGGAATTGACGGTAATGTTCGACATCCCTAGATAGAGATACTTGGATCTATGATTCCTGTGGGATGAAGAGAAACGACAAGAATTTTCAACCAAGATCGATATTATACACAAGATGCAGTGGTATTAGCGCTTCCTTTGTTTACCCGACCGGATGTTAGTAGATACGATAAAAGGTACCGAGATCTGTGTATGGCTGGGACCATCCTGTTAATTGCATGCCCACTTGTTAATCAAATTTACTCAGTTAAATGTGTAGATACTATGTTTGTCTGTAATTTTATTTTATATTTGTATTCATTTTGATTGCAGATAAATTTGTATTACGTTACCGCGTTGAATAAGTTTGTATAAATATGTAAGTTTTGCTACAAGTTGATAAGTAATCTTGGTACGCAAAAAATACTTTAAAATATTTAATTTTAATTAAAAATACTTTGGTAAACTTAGTTTTTAAATACAAAATGTTTGATTACAAATTTGATGTATTTCCAATAAAATGAGAAAATATGGGAAATATAATCATATTTTATAAAATAAATATGATGACTTTCAGTTTGTATATAAACCATTCAGTTTCATATATATGAAATTATAATGGGATGGTAATAAAACTCAACCATAAAAGTATATCTTCCATATTCTATATAAAAATCTTGAGTTGAATATTAAAAGGGAGTGAACGAAAAGTTTATAGTCCTTAAAAAATACACGTCGTCGGTTACTGAACTATTGTTGTGGTGGCGAAAGGGGTATAATTCAAAAATTGTGATTGTGTGCGGACTACCACAATGCAGGCGGGCTTTGGTCCACGGACTTTGACAAATTTGCTTCGCATTTCGCATTCCGCGGGCAGCACGTTTACTAAAAGGGAACAGCAGCAGCTTTAATAAATCCACCGCAAATCATGTAAGGCGGAAAGTTTCTGGATATTGTGTTGCTTGGATTAGGAAACAACCACTAGTCCGTTCAGTTCACACAAAAAGCAACCGAAGCATCTACACCTTTAATGGGCCACATCAACGCTACTTACTTCTTCTGATTGTATTTTTTTTATAGAATAATGATTAGATAAAGTAAAAAATAAAGTGAAATATAACACAATGTGCAAGATGTTTATTGTAGTATGACAAGAGTTTTGTGTCAGTGGTATACATTATGCACAGCAACGCCGTATTTTATTTATTTTATTTATATGTAGTAACGACAAATAAAGCCTCTAAAATTTAATTTAAAAAAAATAAAATTAAGCCATTTGATTGGTTGTAGCAAATTATTGATTTATTCTTTTCTTGCTAACAACTTCGTATTTATTATTTCTAATTATAAACGGAAATTTTCTGATTAATTTATTCTAAAATTTTAATTAGTGTTATAATGTTAGTTATAACATACTGAATTTCTATTAAACTCTTCTTATATTGATTGGTGTTTTGCTTATATCATGATTAACGTAAAAATTTGATTTGGTCTTTATGTACAATTTAGCAAATAGCAAAGGATCAAATTTGGCACCATTAAAATGTTTGAGGGTTACAATTGTGGACTATTTAGAGCTAGATAATATGTTTGATGATGAACAGTTATATAAATGGTTTAGCAGTATAAATTGAAATCAATTTTACAGATTTATAAATGTTTTATCCGCCACAGGCCACTCATTTTGTATATCAATTTACAATTTAATTAATAAAAATATTTATTAAACCGGACTAGTTTCGACCAATTACCTGGACATCATTATACGGTGATAGAAACAAATATGAAGCAAAAGAAAATAACAATAACAAAAATAGTATAATATGTGTATTAAAGATTAACAAGTTTAAAGAATAAAAGAATACAATATATAGGACACCGGTCACGCCGGTGTACATCTGTGTCGTAATAGAACAGATTAAAAAGTAATTTATAATAATTACCAAGAATAGATCACAAAAAATATTTATTAAGATAGAAGACTAGTTTCGACCAATTACCTGGACATCATCATACGGTGATAGAAACAAATATAAAGCAAAAGAAAATAACAAAAATAGTATATTATCTGTAATAAGAATTAACAAGTTTAAAGAATAAAAGAATACAATATATAGGACACCGGTGTATACCGGTATAATAGATTAAAAAGTGGCGTTAATAATAATTTAATAATGGTTATTATTCTAGAACACACTTATAAGTCGGTTTTATCATTAAGTAAATTCACCGACGGACTATTCTTAGCTTTAAATATTTCAAGTGATTCTAACTAATTAAATTTTCCAATTTTACTACAATAATGTAAAATTTTTAGTTGATCAATGGCCTCAAATGAATGATTATTTTCGGAAAAATGATTAGCAAATGTGCTGTCGAAAGGAGACAAAAATAAATACACGGACACATATTTTTATCAGATTCAATTTCTTTTTAAAGATATTTATTTTGTATTTAGTTTTTGAAACTAAACTGTGGTTTTGTGCTTGTTGAGTTGAGCTGGATGGAATTTTGCTTTCCAACTTTTGCGACGACGGAGCACTATGCACAGTATAGTGATTAGTCTCTTCTTTTAAAATCTTTTATTTTAATTTGTTAGATAAATTTATCAGGCTTTGAGTATTGACTCTATATTTGTGTTTTTTTATCATTTCCTAAGCGTGCAAAAATAATTAGTTAATATCACAATTATATTTAAATTTAAAACTTTTTATTTGAAAACAAATCAAAATTATCTGCATTCAATAAACACTCATCTTCAAGGAACCGCATTTATTTATTTCATTTTGTTTTTGATTGTCAAGGTGCACTCGACGCTTCGTGCGCACTTTGACAATTAAATTACAATTAAACTAAATGAATGCGGTTTCTTGAAGGCAATATTTTTTTGGATTCAAACTTTTCTGGATAGTTTCCATTGCTCGTAATACATTTAGTAGATTAATTTAAATACAAGCTTTTGATTGTTTTGGATAGAATTACACAAGCGAATTGATAAATGACAATTATTGATATAATTAGACGTTGTTAGTAAAATTATAAATTTATTAACATTTATAATAAATAATAGGTTATAGTGTTTCATGAAATAATCTTGACAAATACAACTCATGTATTTTAATGAATATCACAGATTTATTCTCTTTTTTGAGCTAAATTGCTATAGGAAACCAAGCAACATAATTTATCTCTCAAAATCAAACAAATTTAAAATAGTATAATTATCAATACACCCGTTGGATTAGCAATAAAAAAACAAATATTAATTAATCCGATTTATACACATTGGTGGGGTTATGCATTTGATAGTGACAGATATTGATTAATTTGTCAAGTTAAATTTATTTGATTTAATTGCGTTGCTTAGCAACAGTGCACTTATCGCTGTAATTCTTGCGCATATGCAATTCTTAGTGTAAGTGGAATTTGATTTGTTGAAAATTTTAAAATAGAATAGCTCAATATGATTGGTTTATAAATATAGAGGAAAATAGTCTGTATAATAATATAATATTATTTGTATTTATTACTTTATTCAGTTCAAGTAACAAAAACAACAAAAAAGCTTGTTTGTACAAGTATTTATAAATAAAGTAACATTTAATTATGTGCATAGTATTTTACTCTATCTGCATTGAGATATTGCTTTGGGTAAATTTGATAGCGTGTGGAAATATTTACATTGTATTCTCTGCACAGTTTCGCATTTTAATTGAAACCATATAAAACTAACACGAAACGTTCCATGTTCTGCTATTGCTTTCGCTAGTAAAGCTTTTATTTAAACTTTTATTGTTCCACAATGGTGTAAATAATACTTTTGAGCAGTGTAACAATGCGGAAAATAGATAGTTTGAATTCATTCGGGTTATAAATTGGGTTAAATAATTACGACATAGAATAGCTTATTTATAGCAGTGTTTTATTCTTTACAATTAGAACAATAGAAAGCAATTGCTTTTAACATTTTCTTTTAATTATACAATCTTAAATTTATTTCATAAATTTATTTCCATGATTTTGAAAAGATATCTTCTATGTTATGTTTATATAAGTATTCAATTGATAATGTGTGCAATATAAGAAGCTCGACTGTTATTTGTACCTATTATTTGAAACAAGAACAAGTTAAATAAAACATGAAAAATTGCATTCTCAAGAACAATCCATTATTTATGTTGGTCGTGGTCAGACGGTAATACATTATGTCGTATTTCATTAAGTTTATTTTTTATACAATTAATACAAATAATTGATGGTTTAAGTACATGACAATATTGCAGTACAATCATAAAATTTTCTTTTTATACATTTTAAACTTCACTTATTTTGTTTTTAAATAAATTCGTATAGATTATAACAAAATTTATTACGTCTTTATAATATACAACGTACAATAGAATATTTTATCTATTTTGAACATATGCCTCTAACTTTTTCCTAAACACCTTTCACACGATTTAAATTTATATCGGTTTTAAAATGCTCATTTATCATTTCGGTTTGGCGCGGAGACCTTTCGACGCGTCGTAAAATTGCGATACCGGAATAAAATATGTACTAAAAATATTGACACTTTATATAGTGTGGACAACATAGAAATTTAGGCAAGAAAACAATATTTTATCTATGTTTTGAAGGAAACGTGCGTTAATCACGATTATCATATCATTATTAGGACATCTTTGTAATTGAAATTACTGAACACAAAAATTTTAAAGATAGTAATTTCTGTAATACAATTTCTCATAATTTGTGTATTGTTGTGCAATATAACACACAATGTCATAATTATAATACTTGTAAAATAAAAATGCTTCTATAGTGCTATATATTTTCCTTCTATAAAACTTACAATTTTTGTTTGGTGATATCGCCATCAATATTATTAGGCGGTTGAAATAAAAAAAATATATATTATGTTCTTTAAAATGTCTGCTTTTTTCAGGATTAACATATAAAACGTAAAATTGCTTTTTACTTTTGAGGAAATTTGATGCGATTTTAATAATAAAGAAAAATTATTATTAGGTTAGGTTAGGTTAGGTTAGACTTCAACGATTTCACAGTTTATCGTGAGCATCCAAATTAATCCTTATCAAAGCCCGAAACAGCCTCTCAATAGGCATTTTTAAATCCCGTTACTATTCCCAGTCTCGTTAATTGGGATAATTTGGGATTTACTCATTTAGTACCACCGAGAATTGCAATAAAACAGCTTTTTCCTCTCCCCGTAAAACTAATTCCAGACTTTTATTGCTGATGTTTGCACTCAACTTAATTCCATTATTAAATTAGGCCTAGTTTCGGAAAAGAGAAAGAAAAAAGGATAGGGGGACTAAAAGTAAATTAAAAAAAGTGTATTTGTCTGTTTGTTATTACGATTGCGTATATAAGAGATAATAGATATATATCGTGAATTGGACATTCATTGCAAAAACTTCATAATATTTGTTATATACGATTGATTGATACAAGACAAAAACTGCAGACTGGTGCTTGAAATAGTTCTAGATAATAAGATTCCCCTGTTTCATTTTTTTCATTGTATATTTTCGAGTCTTTCTCAGATCCAATCGCACATTTGTTTTCAATAGAATAAAAGTAATTGGTTTCTAGAATATACATCTATAATCATTTTAGCAATTTTATATGGTTTTGTTATTTATTATAATACATTTATTTTGTGCCTGGAAATAAATGATAACACATAATGCTTTGTTTAACTATAAAGGCAAATATTTTTGTGGTATGATTTTATATTCCCAATGCTTATTTGCGTAATTTAATTGAACAGTGCACATATTTATTTACGTTTGCATTTGACATTTTAGTAACAAAATAAAATTTGTTGTTTGCATGATTTTAATTATATTCCCAAAATTATCATTGCATTAAACTGTGCAGTACTAAACTAGTAAATATGGTTTTTATGTTATTTAATAATATTATTAATATGCAGACTAGACCAAATTTAAACGATTAAATATTGCAGATCTTTTTTTAAATAAACTCTATCTATCTAGAAAATTTATATTTAATTGTTTTTGTAATGCTTTAAATAAATTGTACTCTATGACTTTATTAAACGCAAGATTTTGATTTTGAACACCTAAGCGCGTTTGTCTTAATGTGCATTTACATATAGTAACCATTAAGATTGAAACTTCAACCGTCTTCTAGCATAACTTCCAAGTTGCTCGATTACAGGAGTGCGCCAGGCTCCCAGTCTTGGAGGATGGTATATTTTTTAATCTCAATGGTTACTATGCTATACTATACTATATTAGAGAAGGTACAAAAAAATCAAGCGTTTGTAAGTAAAAACTAAAGTAAAAAATTCACGAAAAAGAGATGAGATAATGATGATAATAATAATAAATGCTTTATAAGAAAAAAAAAAACTTTGTAAAAAGAACAAATACTTTGTCAAAATAATCGAGTTTTATAATAGCAGTAAAAATTATGTGCAAAGAATTGCAATATTGGCACCCATGTGGTTCAGTAGTTAGAGTGTCCGTTGCTGTTTCAGGTATCCTGGGTTTATCCAGGTACTCGCAACTTGGAGGGTCGACTTTTTTAGGTTAAGAAAAAGTCTACTTCAGCATACTTTATTTTGAATAGGTGGAAACAAATGTAAATCCTGTGTACTGTCTAAATATTGCGCGCATGTTGGTGAACCAAATGATTCAGGTTATAATTTCTGAATTATCGGCAAAAAATGAGAACAAATATTGACCGACATTAAATTATGATGAAGAAGTGCAATAAGTTTCTATGAGTATCAATTATAAGAAAATTTGATCGTTTGATTGCAATGTTATTGCTCCTATTTATCTTGTATTTATTGCAAATAGACCATAAGATTGCAATGTTGCCAATGTAGACTGGATGAGCTGGCATTTTCCAGCTCTCGTAAATTCAAGACAAAACAATTTAATCAAGATTGTCACATTGTATTGAAACATAACTACTATTGTGTTTTTAAGTTAAAAAACTACTACTATAGGGTGTTTCTACGTGCCACAATTTATTGTATAATTTTTAAATGATAAGGCAGATTTTTGCCTTTTAAATTTTAATAATTTGTTTAAATTTATTAGTAATTTTAACATGGAACATCTAATTTAATTTAAACAATAATAAATATAATTTCTAAAATCTAACAAATGGGAATAGAAAAAAGTATGACTGGCTTAGAATTGTATATCATGCCGGAACAATTTATTTTTAATTATTTTTTTGGTATCATTGTTTTTAAAGGATTATTATTATATCCTTTAATATCATAAAAATAATACCAAGTTTGAAAACAAAGATGAAGACAACGAACTAGTAATGGTTTCTCATATTTATATGATAAGACAAAAATATATGGATATATTATATAAAAACCACAACATACGATATTTTATATTTCAATTTTAAATTTACTTTTATTTTTTAGTTTGATTTTTGAAGTTTGTTTATAAATTTATATATTTGTATCAAAACTACTTTTCTCGACAAACATTGCGTGA
>JARJEC010132674.1:0-12323 GCA_030264575.1 Tachinus sp. AB-2021 | reverse complement strand
TAAACTTTTTTATTAATCGTTTTGAGTTGTAGTGTTATAGATGAATATTTAGCATCTGTATATGTTTTTACAAGAAAAGACATATAACCACTCGTACTTGTACTTGTACTTGCGTGTGGCGCTTAACAACGTTAATAAATTATTAGGTTTATTTTGTGTCAATGCGACGCGGAAATCACTAAAGTGCACTGATGATCTCTAACATTTTTATTCTGTTATTTGTAGCTTCAAACATTTCAAATTTAAATAGTACTCTTCTTCTATTTGATATTTTCAAAAAAATCAAAAACCCTTTTTTTTTTTAATTTAATTCCAAAAACTGTTTTATAAGTTTTTAAAAGCGATAAGTCCAAGTGCTACTATACAACGCAAATATTTCCAAACAATATATGTAAAGCAAAAAATAAATAAATTTATATTCTCCAAAGATGACACGCACGCACGATTAAGCAAAAAATGGTTATCGTATTGACTACAGTTTCAAGAGTTTCGGGTTGAAATCCGAGTAATCACACTGCTTACTTAGTTGAGTTCTCAGGTCAAAGAAATCGTATTAAGCACATCTTCTTTTATATGCAAAAAGAAACTGTACGTCCCATGTAGTATCTAGATGTTATGTGCACGTCTAAAAACCAGGTGAGGTTGGAATTCGTGAATTCCTGAATTTGCTTTCAAATTGCAAGATGTAGACATTTGAGACGTCAAGTCTCCAAAAGAGAACAGAAATAGACCGACAAATAACAAAAGAATCAGAAAAGATGCAGTTTAATAATACAAATAATAAACGAAATAAATAAAAACAAATAAGTATGTATTTAAAAATATTCAGAAGTTTCATTTCAAATTAAAAGAATTTGCAAGTTGATACAGTGTTTATAAAACCTTTTATTATAAATACTAATGTTCTACCTGAAAGAAATGAAAAAAAAATCTGGAAAATATTGGACTTAAAAATTATATTGTGACAAAAATATGCAGTTTTAGAAAGCTGCCGATTAATCAAGAAGGTTTTAAACCAAGAATAATGCCTTAATTGAAGAACCCGGCATTATTAAACATTATATGTATTATGTATACATTATATGTATTATGTATACATTATATATACTTATTATAGTAAAAATTTAAAAAATTAAAAAATTAAAATTTAAAAATACCATTACGTAGAATTTGTACGAATACGGATCATTGGTATACAGCGAACCATTCGTATGCACACTTACCATTCGTATGCAACTTTTCCGTAATAATAAAATTATTTTAATTATTAATTTTAATTTTGTGACTGACTGCGATGTGTGAAGAAATGGCTCCAAGAATTAAAAAAAAAACAAAACCAGCAACTTTTCTAGACATTTGAAAAAAATCTATAATGAATCAGTTACAACAAAACAAATACCTGCAGCATAAGCATCGACTGTTCTGGAAACATCAAATCAACCTAATTATGATTATTCTGAATGTACTGATCCTAATAATAATGTACATTTGGAGACAGAAACAAGTAGAAATGATTTATATTCATTTGTTTCATCATGATTTACAATGCTGAAACAAAGTGATTTCCTTGTTCAACAGTGTAATAATATATTCGTACAGTAAAGGGTGGTAGACACATGCAAATCACCGATGCCCTAATTTATATGATATGTAATAAAGATTATGAACCGACAAATATTGTAGAAAATGCTAGATTTCAAAAATTGAAGAAAATAACGGCGTCATAGTACAAAATTCGAAGCAGAAGAATAATATCTAAACAACTGTTATCTTAATACGAGATAATTTCAACGTTCTGCAAGGATTAGTTATCAAAGTTATCTTACTACAGATGTATGTACCGAAACGTATACAGAATTCACACTGCATTTTTTAGGTACGTGACTAATTTATTGATGTATAATTTGAAAACCTAAAATAATCTGCAGTAGAAAAACTTTTTTTTGCTAGAATGCCATTCTAATAATTATTAAGTTGTCAGTTTTCGCTTCTATTAGCACTTAGCAGTTAGATCGACTCTGGAAAGATAGGGAACTTGTCAAAATATTTCCTGATATTTATTTGCTATTGTAAATCTATTAAAGGTAAAAATAAAAAATATATTGGCAGTTATGATATTTATAACCTAACAGAAGTAAATAAATTAACGTATTCCAGATTGTTGCATTTATTTTTACAATTCCTTGATAAACAAAGACAAATTTAAACCACACCAATAAACATATTAATAGGGCATTTGTTTTCTAAGCCAACTCCTCATAGGAAGCACAACAGATGTAAGTACGTCTCAAGCTGCGTTGGTGCAATATACTATTTATGTTTAACTGTATTATCATTGATATTTTAACGTGTTTTATTTTACTTGTGTAACAGATCTTGAAGTCAACACATCAATAATTATTTAACATTCTTTATTTTACTACTGTATTTAATTGTAATTTCAGTTTGGCAATTTGGATAATATTTACTTGAATTGTGACTATTGCAAATAGTAATTCTAGGAGAATCTAATTGATGTGTGCCGCAAACAGTTGCATTAATCATTTGGTTGAAACGGTTCGCGGTAATAAAAAAAAGTGAAGCTCAAGGCAAGGCGCCGCTGACGCTGATTCATACTTCGCGCGCGTGCGTCACGTGATGCTTCGGTGGGGTAATACAACCGCCCCTATCGGCCAATTGTGAAAACTCGGAAAAAATGGAGAGCTGCTTTTCTATGAACTGTTGTAAGTAGGAAACAAGTGTCATTCCAGATGATTTTCATTCTGTGCGGTAATTAGTGCAATGCTTATACCATCGCGGCGCTAAATCGTGGAATATACAAAGTGTGTGCATGTATTAACCGACCGAAGTAGACGCTTTAGTAAATCCACTATTTATGGGTGTTGCATATATCTAGGATATCTAATGGAAAAAACTTTACGTCGCGCTCTCCCAGTTGTCATTTGTCAGTGTGTTGCATGAGATCATTGTGTTAATTAAACCCAATACAAGTGTTTTGTGCGGACCGTATTATACAGAAATATTAAATATAACAAACGGGAAGCATATCCCATCCGCGGTACAGTTTTGACATGGCCATTGAAGCAACATGTGACCCAAATATGACGTTTTGACACCCATTAAACAACTACCAGTTCAATTGAAACAAATGAAAACAGTGCTGCGTGTGATAAAAAAGAGGATACTACCGAAACGTCACTTTGATAACATTGCGAATACAAGTTAGTATCTACAATCCCAAAGCAAACATTTTTTATCTGAAACCATGGCAATTAGTTTTTATTCCTTTCAATTTTACTACCATCCTGCCATAATCTTATCCAGTTATCCCCATGGATTATAATTATCTCATTAAGTGAATCATGGATTTCATGATTTAATGCAATTCCAATTGTAGATAAATCATTAACTTTCTTAATAAGTGTTGGCTCTACTTCTTTGTTGTAAATATGTGTACAATGTAATTGATTCCATTCTACCATGAACATTGAGGTTATTTGTAATTGATAAAAAATTAAACTCATGCTGCTTATGTTGTTTGAATATATTATGTGACAGGTGGAGCATATAATCAATGTGTACAAACTTAACTACCCCTGCTGAATGCTATTTTATATAAAGAGGTGACAATGTATGAAGCCTGCATTGTCGGCCCGAAGTGAGCTCTATAGTTATTAATATTAATCTGCAAACTATATAAAGTGGTTTGTACAACGTTTGGCTAAAATTAAACTTGCACAATGAACAGACCAAATGTAAATAGCTTGCATTTAACCTCATTGTTTAAGCATATCCAATTATTTAAAACACATAAGTTATAATATATAGACTATTGGTTTGTATTAAAATTATTACATGTTTTTCTAAACTGTGATTAATATTATAAACATTTTTGTTGTTTATTGGAAAATATAGGAATATAGAAAATGAATGATATACATTGCTGCCGTGTAATAGTAGAACATAGTAACTCTAAATTTGTAGTTTTCCAGTAGAACGTCGTAAAGATTATTAAAATTATTAAATAAACTGACATGCCAAAATTCGTGTCAAATACTCAGTAACTATTGCTAAAATTAAGTTTTTTCAACTATACATGGATAAAGCTCATTGGTGCGACTTGGAATATGCAAAAATCACAATTTCACCGTAACTCAAGTTACTACGTTTTACTATTGTATATCAGAATGGTGTTTGATGCTTAATATTGGAAGAATTTTTGTGAATTACCGGCAAAGCATAGTCTGATTTAATTTTATGGTTGCTTACCTTATAAAAATCTGCCAAATTAACTAACAAATAGTAATTTTTAATAAATTTTTTATTTCTTTAATTAGTATAGAATAACACAATTTCTTAAATGTCTACCTACATAAATAGCTGAAAGTGTTTATATTTATTTTTTTGTAACAACGAAGATATATCGTGTCTGTAAAGAAATTGTATATGTCTGTAATAAATAATATGGCACTAGTGTGGGAGTAGGATAAATACGCACAGATGGAATGGGCTTCAACTGCGACAAACTCACGAATCTGCATTTATATTTAGTATACATTTAGATATTAGGTGACTTTAGACTTAAGTTTCATCGCACGTGCCTTTTCATAGAGCATTGCAAGCTACAATACATTATAATGCATTTTTACTTATATTTAATAGAAATAAAGAGTTGTAAATTATAAAAATTTCTTGACGAATATAACAATGTTAGTGATGATAAAAACGAAATTGTATTAAGCATATACAAAAATACATTTTTAATGAGTTGTAACATGGAATGGACTGTGGAATGGCTCATGAGACGTAACTTTACTACTAAAGCAGTGTTAATCAACTTTTTTTGCACACCGCGCACTTTATGAATAAAATAGAAATTTCGTGCAGCACATTTTTCTTTATCTATTTATAAAACATTGATTCTTAATAATAATTATGTTTTCTTAATTCTGAAAGATTATAAAACTCACAATAGGTGTACACAATCGATATATACAAAAACAATAAGTTAAAAAGTATTTATTTTAACAAATATAATCTATGATAAAATCTCAGTGGAAGGTTAACAGCCCCGTGGCACATCTGATATGTACAAAAATTGTACGCGTTTTTGGCCCAACTGTGAGACGTACACATCCACAAACTAGTCTGTCTGGATATTGCTTTTTTGTCAAATTTGCGTATACCGTATTAATGCTTTCAGTCAGATGAACCATGACAGCTTTGAAAACACATAAAACTTTGTGAGCTCCGCACGTGGGTTATAAATATTGAAAATTAGAGTCGCTGCGGGAAGGGTTAGAGGTATATTCTTTTGACATCAGTGGTGACAGGAGTTAGTACTTCATAAGTGTCGGGCCACATAATAAATTGAAATTGAATTGGGACACAGAAAAAAAAAATTCCATATGCGGACATTTTTTGTTATTGTAAGAAATAGTACATCTTCTTCATATTTATGTTGATCTTTATTTTTGTTCCTTTAAATGGTATAGCTCCATATTTATTGTTGATGATCTTTTTTTTGGAGTTGGAGTAGTCTGAATAAATGGTACTGTACAGCTCCATATTTATTGTGGCTGACTTTTTTTGGAGTTCTCTCCAAACTATATGTCGCTCGTGGGCCACACAAAATGCCCAAGTGACCTTGCATTTTGGTGCTAGTGGTCCTATTGTGCCCCTTTGACGTCTTGCAGGTTCAGCTGTTCTGTTTCTTCTATGAAGTCGAGAATTTTCTAAGGGATTGCCTTGGCTCTTCTTGGGTTAGTATATGCATGCCAAAATGAACGTGCACTTCATGATGTATGCTTCGTGTTTGCACAGCAGATGTTGCGGAGTTTTTACGTTCTTCAAACATCTGAGGCATAGTGGATTTTCCTGTATACTCTATGCATGTGCTTGTTAAGATCGCAGTGTCCTATACCGAGTCCTGTTAGCATTTGCAGTTTGATTTTTGAACCATATGCTATCCTTTTGAGTATTTGTGTTGGTTCTGTAAGTAATAATCTAATGTGATTTATTCTCTTGACAGCTTTTTCCCAAGTTGTTGTGTTTTGTTTTTGAAATTTGATAAAGCTTCAGTGGTATCAATTTTATAAAAATATAAAGAAAAATTTTCAGAATCATTAAACTCGGAGCTCAAAATCCCCAGACCTTTTATTAATTAATTTCAAATTTTTATAATTTGTTGTTTTTTATTTATCTACTAAAAAATTTAATCACATAATTACAATCTTCCAAATACCATCATAATAAAAATAAAACAAAAACGAGCAGTGGAGTGGTGAGTGGGCATTTATATATTATTTGTTGTTTTATTGAATGTGAATAATATTGGCGTTTGAAATATTTCGGTTGATCAGCACCCCCTATATGAAGCATTAATAACTACTAGATATTGTTCAGTGGTCGAAATTTGATCACAATTCATTAAATTTTTATGTTTAATGTTATTGAGGTTTTATATCAAAGAATATACCTTAATCTTGAATTAAATTTAGGCAATGAAATGCTGTATTTTAATAATCTGTACAACATTTCATGTTTTGATTTGATAATTGCATAGTTTCAGATAGGCATTATCGTAGGTTTTCACGAGCAAGTAACTTGCGATAGAACTTTTGAGAGAAATTGTCACACCATTTATATATAAGCAAGTAGTTTTTAAGCATTTACATTTGTAGATATGCCAGATCGTTCTCCTAATGTGCTTAGACGGGCAAACAATTTTTTTCACAACAATTTTGCGACTTGCTTGAGAGTACTCTCCGAAAGTCTTTACACTATGTAAATAGATTGAAAATTATTTTCAGATAAAGACTTGCGATAGTCTTGCTTACTCCTGCAAACCTATTATTATATCTTTACTGTATATGCGTTTGACATTGACAGATTTTTACACGTTCACTGCGGTACATATCCCCGGAGGTATAACTCATGTGCGGCAGTCATATTTTCAAAACGTTCACAAATTACAATTATCAATATATATAAACATAACGTGTAGCTATTTGAAACTTATTCAATTTACTTCATCTTATACGTGATATATTGATACATATCCCTTGGAACGAGTACCGCA
Organism: Tachinus sp. AB-2021; assembly: GCA_030264575.1. Taxonomy (NCBI): domain Eukaryota; kingdom Metazoa; phylum Arthropoda; class Insecta; order Coleoptera; family Staphylinidae; genus Tachinus; species Tachinus sp. AB-2021. Next base: position 5,242 of record JARJEC010132674.1, on the reverse strand, counting down.
CATAAGTAATGTTTGATTCATACTGTGCGGTACAACCTAGCGGGGATATGTATTTTTGTTATGAAAAATAACCCAGATTGTGTTTATTGTATTTAATGTAGTTAATTCTAATTAAATTTTGTTTTTTTACAAATTAAGTTAAATAAAAAGTCAATTCCACTATTGTTTTTAATTATGTCTATGTTATATTGTTGAATATATTATATTTGCTCATAGATTCTGCTTTAGCAGAGTGTAGTTATAAATATATATTGTAATATATAACAATTTCTAGCAAAAAAATCGAGAAAATTTAAGTAATATTTTTATACAGTGAAAACTCTAGTTGCGGACGTCTTTTATAAGCAGACAACTCCAATAACCGGACAGTTTAGAATGCACCGGCATACATTTATGTATTTGTCTGTCTTTCTTTTAAGCAGACACCTACAAAAGGCGGACTAAATCAGTTGCAACGTTAGTGTCCGCTTAACGGATATTTCACTGTATAACGAATTTAATATAAAAATATTTACATATCCCCGGAGGTATGTACAGCACAGGAGTAATAACCAAATACACATCCCCGTGGATATGTAACACAGTCAAAGACAAATAATGAATTTTATGCCACATTGAACTTATTAAATTTAATAAATTTGTAACACAAGTTATACGGAATGGCCAATGGTCAAAATTCAACCGTAATTCATTAAATATTATAGTTATTTATTTTTTGATTTAAAAGTTATTGAGGTTCTTTTGCCAAAGAGTATAAACTAACCTTAACGTTAACTCCTAACAGAAACTCGAATCCTAAACCCACAAATTTTATAATTTTGCACTTCTTCTCCATTTGAGACTTAACTATGCCAAATCTCGCACTAACTTGACTTACTATGTTTTACTATTGTACGGCAGAATTGCTTAAAAAGGGATACAATTTTTTTTTCTTCACATATTAATATATAGATATAACTTAACCTATTCTTTAGACTATTCATTAATCTACTTAATTAAACCTATAAATGATATCATATTACTATTTACATTCTTAACCTAACCTTACCTTAATGTTAACTCTAACAGAAACTCGAACCCTAAACTCATAACTTTTATAATTCTGTACTTCTTCTCCATTTTAGCTTTAACTATGGCAAATCTTGCACTAACTTGAGTTACTACATTTTACTATTGTACGGCAGAAGTGCTTAAAAAGGGATACAACATTTTTTCTTTACGTATTAATATATGGATTAACTTAACCTATTATTTATAATTATTTATTTCATTAATCTACTTAATTTAACCTATAAATGTTATCACATTACTATTTGCATTACATTAACACGCTCGCGAATCTACGAATTTTGCTGTTCGTTATTAGTAATATTGATTATCTGGTGGTTTTTCAAAGTATTTCTGGTGGGGGTAATTTCTTTCAGTTGGCAACACTGCTTATATCATTATCATCGAGGTCTAATATAATTATGGCACAACCAACACAACGTGGCCTATGGAAGGCGTTTTTGCGCAACGATAAAAAAGGACGCATAAAACGAGATTTTTAGAGTATACTCAGAAACAAAACTAGCGCTAGTTTTGTCTCTGAGCATACTCTAGACCTCTCTCGTAATATGCGTGCTTTTCTACCGTTGCACAAGGTCACGCTATGTTGGTTGTACTGTACAATATAATAATAATTATTTAGCAGGTTGTGTATATTTATTAATCTACAATATTTAATATAATTATTGAGACAAATAACAAGAGAGACACGAATGAAAAGAAGTTATAATCATTTATCATGGTAATACTTACTAATATTATTTACAGGTATTTGTAATGGTTGGCATATCGTATAAAATTAACAAAAAATCATTAAAAGATGAAGATTATTCTAGCAATATTTTTATGTGCTTTATTTGTTGTTATTATAGAATGTAACAGTTTTATCATTAAAAAGGAACTATGAATATTGGTATACTGAAATAGTCTTAGAAAAAAATTAGCAATTGGTTAATTAATAAATCTTGAATTTGGATATCTTGTAAAAAAGTTTACAGCTAAAATAAAAAAACGCAGCTAAAATGTAGTAAAATATATTTCTATTAAATCTGAATTGAAAATTGTGTTGATAAAGATATTAGTTATGGATTCTCAAAATTTTTCTACGAATTACTTTGTTTTGTTTGTTATTGATTTGTAATTGATTTGTAAAAATTATAAAATACATTTAAGTTTGTGAAAACATTGTTGATTTGGTAATATATATATTTATATCAATTTACATTTAAAAAAAATCAAATCATTAATTGATATGATAAATATTTGGTTGTTTGCACAGATATTGATTATCTAGAAATATTAGTCATATTAAAAAAAAAACTTTCGTAATCTGTAAAAGTTTTGGTAGCATTACTAGTTGTGCAATTAAAACTGAATGTGTTGAGTTATTAAAATGGATATTATTTTGGATGGATTTTTTTAACTGGTGAGTTGGGCAGGCGGAACATAACTGGGAGGTTGGATCAAAACAAAACGATAATTGTTATTGTTTTCTCAAAAGTATATTAACGGCATTAGGTATCATATGGGCATAAATAGATTTTTTACTTTTTCCCGTATATAGGGAACAGTATTGGATTTATACCAAAAATTCGAATTTAAGTAACAACGGAAATATACGTTTTGGAAGTCCCCGAAACTAAAAAAGTGGTTTTAGAAAAATATCTACGTATGGATGTATGTATGTATGTATGTATGTATGTATGTATGTACGTATGTATGTGTATGTGTATGTGTGTGGAACGCATAACTCAAACATTTTTTAAGATATTGTTCTCAAACTTTGGGGAATATGTTAGAAGTACGCTCTAGTTGTGCCGCTCAAAAATTTGTTTTGATTGGTGAAGTTGGTAGCACGAGGTGGTAAATTTTTCTTCAAAAATCGCCATAAAGGGCCACGATTTGAAAAGAATAACAAATGAAGAAAATTAGTTGCTAATTCTATAGTAATTTAACCCTTTTGCTCACGTCTTGGGAAGAAATTAATGCTTCAGCAATATATGCACGGAAATTAAGTAAATCTAAAATTTTATTTTTTTTCAACACCTAATGGCCTTGCTTGTACTGCAGCCAGGAATTCACACATGCTATATCTATAGCATGAGTAAACATTCGGAGTGTCCATTTCTTAAATCATATGAAATATCTATAAATTGTGATTAAAAAATCTATTTTGTCAACCCCTCCCATATGCAAGTTATAGTTTTTTATAACTTCTGCCCGTTTTTGTCCAATTATCTTCATTCCCAATTGCCATGCAATTGAATGTCATAGTAACGGCTTTATTATTAAACCACATGGTTAATATTATTTCACCATATACGCTAATATATGCTGCCGTAATTTATAAAACCTATTGATCGGCACGCTATCAGCTACTAGAGGAATTTGCAATCTAGGTTCCCAGTAATTTTTTATGCGAGGATAATGAGAATATTACCCATAACAATATGTATTCCCACAAATATTTTTAGTTCTTGAATATTTGTACACTGAAATTGTGTGAATTGCTGCACAGCATACAGATTTGTGTTCTCAACCACCAAATTGTATAAATCCTCAGTAAAGTTCTGTGAGAAAAAATACCTTTCTAAATCTACAACTTCGGGTAACTGTTGTTTATACCAACTAATTGGAAGCGTTTGATATGTAACATTTTTTTTCGATTTTATATCAAAGAAAATTGATCATTGAGATCATTATTTATATAAAAATTACCTGTGTTTACAGTTATTTCATTTGTAGGTAAAACTTCCAAACGTTAGGAGTAATAATAGTCTCATTTTCTGCAGCAATTTGCTCTTCAATCACATTTTCGGGAATTTCATCTACAAAGTAATATGTAATACGTACAGCAATAATATAAGAAACTCTCTTACAAACCCTCTGGTTCTAATAAGACATCAACTTCCCAACCATCGTCTTCAATCTCGGCTGTATCAGAAGAATCATCAATATCTGATAAATTTTCTATTATTTCCAACAGTTCATTTTCTGTTAGTGGTCATATCGACGCCAATTTTTATTAGAATCTACAAAACTGCGCTGTATTTCCAAACACGAGAAATATTATTTTATCTTTACCTATCATTGTGTTGCTTCTACAACACTTTGCTCATGTTGTCCACAATTGTGGACACACTTTCAAACAAACAAAATAGTCTCTAGCGGATATATGTAACACAATTTTATTAAATTTATTGCAAATGAAACACTTTGTGGTCACCAAACAAAATTTCTAACATAGAAATGTCACAACACACTAGAAGAAAGGCACTGGTAAAGACAAATGGTAGACTCGTGAGCGGTAGCTGAACTATTTTATACAGAAGTTGTACATTTCTTTTACAGATGGCGATATATGTCTTATACGTTCATTATAATATCCACAAATGTACGTTTTGTGAACAAACGGTTAAATTTTTTAGCATGTCCTTATATAAGATAAATAAATCCGGTGTCTACATTTGTGATAGCAGAACTATTTTATACAGAAGTTGTACTTTTCATATACAGATGGTGATATATGTCTTATACGTTCATTATAATATCAAAAAAATTACGTTTTGTGAACGAACGGTTAAAATTCTTAGCATGTCCCTATATAAGATTAATTAATCCGGTGTCTACATTTGTGGTCACTGTGAATGAAAGACTTAACCCTGGAAATTGAATTAAATTAGTTTTAGATCGATATTTTAATACCTATAACTTATAAAATCGCATTATAAATGTCAAAAAGAAGAATTTTGTCAATTTACAAGAAAACTATGAAATTTATAACAAAATGTCATATAATAGAATTTGTAAATCTCTAAAATCTGGAAATTTTTGTTTTTGTCTTATTAAAAAATTCTGAAACACAGAAAAGATATGAATTTATTAGTTTTCTTCGTATAGTAGAAAATAAAAAGCAATAGATGGCGCTTTTGAGATAGCTAAAAACAAAACCCACGTGATTGGTGTCAGTCAGTTTCAGAATACAAAAATATAAATAAAAATTATATAAAATCGGGGCAAGCGGACATGTCAAACAGACCCGGTCGGTCTGTTTGACATGTCCATCTTTAGTTTTATATTATGCTTCACCAACGCATACCAACATTCTACTTATTTTAATGAATAATATATATAATAAAATGATTATTTTTCACGTAAAGAACTGATGACGGAAATATATATATATATATATATT
>JARJEC010132624.1:0-20212 GCA_030264575.1 Tachinus sp. AB-2021 | reverse complement strand
GCAAATTTTGGTTATTGTTTCATTAAAAAATTCCAAAACACGAAAAAGATACAAATTTATTACTTTTCTTCCTATATGAAAAAATAAAAACCAATAGATGGCGCTTTTGGGATGCCGAAAAACAAAACCCACTTGATCGGTGTCAATCAGTGTCAAAATCCGCGAAATACGAAAATATAAATAAAAATTATACAAAATTAGGGCAAACGAACATGTCGAACAGATCGACCGGATCCATCTTTAGTTATATACTATCCTTCACCAACACATGCCAACACTCTACTTATCATAATGAATTTAAAAATATTATTTTTAACGTAAAGAACTGATGCTGGAAATATATTGTTGGGGAAAGAGTTTCAGTACGCATTGCGACCTCTAGTTTGTTTGCTATTGATTTTAAACACATATTAATTAAAATTAAAAACATAATTATTTATTGTAAATTATCATAATTAATAGTAATTTATAAAATTAATTAATATTTATATAAGTCAGAATATTTTATATCAAAAGCTCCATAAATAAAAAATATAGAATATGCAAATTGCAAATGCAATATCGTCCGCCGAGCGCAGAGCATAGTTCTATAAAATATTTTAAACGTAATACGTACCTAATGTAATTCAAACGGTTTCGAAGAGTTCCTTATCAGACGACATTTCAGTTCCAAACCATTTCGTTTTAAGTAACGCAACTTCCAAAATGTTTCCGGTGCAAATAGTTCTCGTTTGGGTTTCATAAAGCGTTTCGTTTGAAGACGTTATAAAATAACTTGCTTAAATCGGGAACTTGTTTCAAGCGAAACGGTTCAAACTAGTTCTAGGAACGGTTACGTTACATTCCGCCCATCACTAGTGATTTGTGCGTGAAGTTAATTGTTCCTAACTTCATTGCAGTAGTTGCAGTAGCCCATTAAAATCATCTTCCCGCTTCTTTATATTAATTGTATTATATTAAACGTGGGTTATGTTACTCCTATAGTCATAATCGGATCTTTAAAATTCACAATAGTTCTTTATTTAGTGCAGTCTATAGGTATGTGTATTTTTTAACGTGAATTTATTACCTCCCAACTTTATATAGACCTATAGTGTAATATTTACGTATGATTTAAAGCATGGTTTAAAGCTGTTTATAACCCCCAATCACGTGGATATTCAGATATTTATATTTTTAGTAATGTCTACAAAAAGGCGTCGTGTAAGCACAACAGGAGATGCCGGGCGATCTAAATCCAAAAGAACTAAATGTAAGTATTGCAAAATATTACATAAGTTTGATAAATATTTTTTAACAAATATGTTAAATTGAAATCTTTTTATCAGAGAAAATGTGTTTCTTTTTACTAATATTCTTGCCCTTTAACTCTGTGGTGCAACAGGATAACTGCATATTTGCATTCCTTTAACCTTGCATTTTGCTCGTCCCTTTTTGCCATTTCTTACTTATAATTAATTCGGAAAAGTTCCCCCTTTTTCTAGCTGACTCTTTAGGTGGTTACTATAAGATGTGTATGGTTATTCCGTTTTCAGTGCAATTTGGGGCAAATTATTGACTGTTATTCAATTGATTACGCTGTTTATGAGCATTTCTCTCACGACACGAGTGTACTTATTTGCACAGAACACGGTATTTACTTCTCCAGCTTGTTATCCTGTACAAGATAATAATTATATAACTGAATAACTTTTTTGGTAACATAATAAAATTTAATATTTTATCCTTTATTTTATATTTGCTTGAAAAAAATAATTTTAATTTTAGAAAAAATTGGTTTACGGTTAAAACAATTAAATAATTATTTATTTTTATTGAAAAATAATGTAATGTATTGTTTATATATGAATATATAATAACAAAAAGATCATTTTGAATGACCTGCTAATAGTAAGATGACAAAATCGGTAGGGTGAGAGAATGCTCGTGTGTGAGTTCTCCTGTTACGGTTTGAGGAGCGTGTTCTCCAGAAGTGGAGAAAACAATGTTTGAAGTTTACTGCATTAATTAATAACAATTGTTTATTTTCGGCCCTAAGAAAAAATACATTCTTTATAAAAATCTTTTTAATCGGTTGTTATATGAGTATTTTGCTCACACTTAAAAGTATGCGTCTCTGGAAGCTGACGCTCATGTACGGCATCCATCCTGAATGGACTAAAAAATAGTTTTTGTAAGATTTTATATATATTTTTATTAAAAAAATATAAAAAGTTTTTATTACATATCATAGAATTTTTAAAAAAATCACATTATTTCTTAACATGTGTAATGTAAATTAAATATACAAAAAAGCTATGAAAACATCAAAGGTATAACTTCAAAGTATATAGATACTAAAGGCCACTTAACGCTTTATTGAATTCTCCATGGAATTGCCCGAGCAGTTCTACATTGAATTATAATATACATGCAAGACGGTTGAATTTGAAGGTAACGCTTGCTAGTTGAAAAATTAGAACAACTTCTATTTAATGATCTGTTGACATAGTGTTTGTTTACTTTAACCTTGAGTTGTGGTAGTTTTGTTTTCCAATGAGTTAATTTTATTTATATTTATAATGTCAAAAAAGAAGGTTGAATTGCAGATTCAGGAATAGGAAAAATATCTATTAGTCTATAATATATTTAATATAAAATCAGCCCTCTAAAGGACCATCTATTGGTTTTTCATATTGTCCTATCTTGAATTTAAGATTGAGTTTAAAACAGAATTCCACATAGAAATAGCGCACTGATTCTAAGTGTTATTACTCGCACTATCCATGGAGAATTCAACAAAGTGTAAAAGGCCTTGATGTGGGGTTTCAATTACAAAAATTAAATACGTGTGTAGAACTAGGGTGGGATTTGAGCACTATCACAGACACTTTACTGTTATATTTTAGGAAGGAACCTATGCTTTCATTTGGAACCATTTTCTATTCTAAACCAGGTAGATTTGTGGAAAAACTCTTTATCCTTTGGGTACATTTAGTGAGTTTTTCATGTGCATGTTGAGGCGTACTAATTTCATTTAAAGCTGTAACATCATCGTCGCGTAATAGTGTGTACCTAATTTTAACATTTACTCGTAATAGAACACTGTTGTGTAACATCATTTCCTAACATCCATGCGATCATTTCTTAGATTTGACTCCATAAAACCGACAAACAATGCGACGCTTCTTTATCTCTTGATGCGGTGTTATGTTAGAGAGAAATGTTACAAGTGTGTATGCACTATGACATGACACCCAATACGGGCAACTTTTATTAAAAATTATGTTGTCGGGTGATGATATGTGACAATGTTATGTTACGGCAATATCTACGCTATACTACATGTTGGTGGTAAACGCAATTCATGTTTGTTTCATGTGGTTATACGTAAATAATTTGTTTGAACTCGTCATGCACGAATATTATATTTCATACGCAGAAGCAATCTCTAAATAATCAGTACCGATAGGGTTAAAATAATGCTACATATGAGATAAAAGTTTTTTTATATCCGCTCCGGTTCCGTTTGGAAAAATACAAGTATGAAACATAATGAACAATGAATTGAAAATTATTAAACTTTAATTTAATACCTGGTGTGGCACCGGAGCCAAAGTGCACGTGAGTATTTAACTCGTGTGGCAGTCAACGTGTTAAGTATAGAATATATAGCTCCAATGTGATATGCGACTTTCAATACTCCAATTCTGATGACTTTCTTACAAAAATCTGGCTGGAATTCGTTGGATTGTGTTTGATATGTTGACTTTGAGTGCTTCAATTATTTGTTATTCATTCTCATAGGCCTGCAATTTAAGATAGGTTCAAAGGAAAAAGTCTTAAGATGTTTAATCGCACGATCGCGGTTGCCAATACACATCATCGCACGAGATAACCATTTTTGACATAGCTATAATTTTGATAATAAAATTTGATTATTTGTATACGCTGTTCAACAATGTGACAAATCTCCATGGTGATTTGTCATACACTACTGAACAATTAACAACAAAATTTACAGATGTTTTAACAAGACGGTTGTATGGTTGTAATCCAACAAACTTCGAACGTCTTTATTGAAAATCCCTATACCTAGCATGTGGGTTTCTAGTGTGAAAATAATTATATTTACAAATATGATGTAATATAAAATATTACACTACAGCAAAAATAGTAACGCCGTTAGTCATGCGGACTACATACGTAGACCAGTTGTATTTGAAGTGCAATAAATAACAGTACCGCCCCCAAAAATGTATTTCAATTAACTTCTAAATTGAGATGTTCTTAACAGCTACTGAAAACGAAGCATCTGTAAATTAATATTGTTTGAGTTATAATTGTTTAAAATAGAATGGTCTATAATTGTTGACAGTGTGACTAACGGACGGTTAAATAAGACATACAAACATATTAATAACATTTAATTTCAGTTACTTTAGATACTGCACAACTTCCAAATTGTTCAAAAAATGGTATCATTTTGGTGGCAGGTGCTGGTGATTTTGGACAGCTAGGATTAGGACCAGATATTCTAGAGAAATCACGGCCAGCATTTGTTAAATTAGATCATGAAGTTGTAGATATTTGTGCTGGTGGTATGCATACAGTGTGTTTAACTAAGGATGGAAAAGTACGTATTTATATTTCAATCGTAATTATTGCTAATAATTTTTATATATTTTAATTATTAGGTAATTACTTTTGGTTGTAATGATGAAGGAGCATTAGGGCGAGATACTGCAGTAGAAGACTCTGAATTTATTCCCGATTTAATTGATTTACCATCAAAAGTCGTGCAAATTTCAGCAGGTGATTCTCATACAGCTGCTCTTTTAGATGATGGAAGAGTTTTTGCTTGGGGTACATTTAGGGTAAGAATATATACATATTTTTTATTGCATATGAAGTATGTTTAGTTTTGGATAAAAAACAGAATATTATGTTTTTATATTTTTCTATTACACCATATATACAGGGTGGCCAAATTGGACGTTACTATAGACCAAAGAGAAAAATCACGTTTTTCTTGGAAACTAAATATTATAGAAAAATCTGTTCACTACCATTAAACTCCTCTCAGAAAATTTGCAAGAGACAACCTGATCAGTATTCATCTAGCATTTTTAGTTTCCGAGATAGTCTGTAGTAACGTTCAAATTTAGCCACTCTGTAGTTTTATTTCAGGATTTTAAAATAAAATAAAAACTATTACTTATTATTATTTCTCGTGCGTGGTCGATTAGATCACGGTACATGTGCTGATGTTACAATGCACAGCATGTGTTCTGTTTGAAAATTAAAGTGTAAGATTGTAAAAAAAAATAGAAAAAAATAACAAATCCGGTTCAGACCATTTGGTTTGCTTTAGAAATACGGTTTTTTGTTTTTCAATATACAGTTTGGTTCTGGTTTGTGGTTCTATAATATTAGTGCAGTTTGTTCCGGTTCAGTTTGAGTCCCTGTTTTAAACATTTTATTTAATCTTTGCGTAAATATCATCTTATCCTGAATAAGATGATATTTAAACAAAGATTAAATAAAAAGTTTGGAACATCAACTTTAAAAATAGTATATTCTGTAACAAGTTTGCAATACGGCATATTCTTCGGCAGAATTTTCTTTCAAATATTTGGATCAGGTCAAAAGCTACCAAATTTAATCAAGATTGCAATAAATTTAATCAAACTTTTTCCTATAAACATATTGAGTAATAAAATTATTACCAAATTATTTCATATTGAATGAAAACCAAACTTTAATTAACATAACATTCAAAATATTTAATTGTGAAAACGTTGTGCCGCTCACAAAATTTTTAGTAAATGCTAATTGTAAAATTTTTGGGGATGAATTTGTTCAATTTCTAAAAGTAATAAAATGTACTAGATTCAGATTTCTGAATGAAGAAAATGTGTGAAAGTTTTGGTTGGATGAAGTGCAGAAAATATGGACGGTGTGTGGCTGTGTTAATAAAACAATTGAGCATATGTTATTCGAATGCAGCGTGATGAAAGAGCAGCAAATGGAGAGAAAGGAAGTGTTGAACAGAGATGGAAGAGGCATAGAATGAATGAAGGTAGTCATAAGGAGGAGAAAAGAATTGGACAACTGTAAAACAATATATATTATTTTTATTTATTTATTTTTATTGCATATTAATATGAAGTGAAACACTATAGGTTGTAATTTTTAAGGCCGAAAGGCAACAAAATAAACGAATATACGAGACAATGAATTTAAAAACAATTATATTCACAAATGTGGTATGTGAAATATCGCAGTTGCGGCACACTGGTTGGGAAACACTGGTCTAACATCTTTGGGAAAAAATCAATAAGCAATACTGAATTTGACACACCTGTAAAAAGATAAACCTTGTAAAATCCCTAGATTTTTTTATGAAAAAATCTTTCGACTTTTAACAGAATAGTTAATATAGAACATTGTCAACAAGAAAAGATTGATAAAAACGTCCAAAGGCGCCTGCACAATTGCTTGAGAAAAAAAAACGTAATGGGAATGGAAATGCATTGGTGTTAGTTTAAATACTTGTTAATGTGAACGTAAATCTAACCAATTATTTATATTATTGTTATAACAAACATTGGACAATTTTATTACATTTCAAATAATAAGCAATGTTTATTATTTAATATGGATCATTCAAAGAGGGATGATGATTAGGGTTGTTCAGTTTTGAGATATTTTTGATTTCTGGCACATGAGACAAACTCTTAGGGCATTTCTGGGAATTTGCTGAACTCGACAAATTTAAAAAAAAACTAATGTAAATACTAATATAAATTGGTATAATGTTATATATTCTTAATAAAAATAAAATGGCAATATAAAAATAGTAAAATAAATAATTAATGTTTTGAATTTAAACAATATAAAATATTATAAATTGCATAAAAATTTTAATTTCAAAAATATGCTTTTAAATACCATCCTTCCTGCATTTATTGACTCTTTGAAAGGCTATTTCTAAATTTTGCATAAAAACTTTGTGTTACAGAAAATGTTTTTTTGTTTGTTTTTATGGAGATAGACCTTGTTGTTTAGTGTACTTTATGTTGATCCTGCTTTGTAAGTGATTCAATATTTTGCATTTTCTTTAAATATTTTCGTTTACTAATACTCGTCTATTCATTTATTGTCAAACTAAACTTTTGAAATTTTTTGAAATTAGTATTTATTATTTTTCTTTTGCATGTTAAACTCTAAAATGAGATTTTTGTCTAAAAGTGTGTTAATAATCACGTTTTTTATTCTAATAACCAAAATATTTAAGATACTTTTTGACATTTTGAAATTTCTCGAGTTTCGAACATAATTCCCGGGATTCAAGACTGTATATTTAAAAAAAAATCCCGGTTCAGCAGCTCTAATGATGATCAAGCTAATTGTATAAACACAATTACCTTAATTTCTCTAAAAGTTTTTATTTGTAAAACCAGACTAAAATTAAGTAGTATGTACTACATTTTTTTCACAATATAAAAAAAAGTTGTTATTATTATTACATTTTTTCAGGATTCTCATGGTAATATGGGTCTGACTCCAAACGGAAATGAAAAATTTCCTTATGAAATAATAACTGGACATATTATTATGAAAATTGCATCCGGTGCTGATCATCTAGTATTTTTAACAAAGCATGGTGAAATATACACTTGTGGATGTGCCGAACAGGGACAATTAGGTAGAACATCTGGTCGGGGTAGTGGTAGGAATGCTAGAAATGGATTTGGAAAAGCTCAAATGGGTATGTAATTGTTTAAATTCTTGAATTCAATTAAACCTCTTGTTGGTTTTAGCTAAGTTGTTGCTTCCTGAAAAAATTGCAGCAAAGGCTTCATTAAAATTACATTTCGATAATATATGGGCAGGTACTTATTGTACTTTTGCTAAAGTAGCAGAAAAGACTGATATATATGTTTTTGGACTGAATAATTATTATCAAATAGGTAAGTCTTGGATTAGTACATATTTTTACTGTTGATTTGGCAATAAATGTAAATGATAATTAAGGTCAAAGTAACTCAAATTCCAACCAATGACTACTTTCTTGATAAAACGGTTAGAGAAACTAAATATAGAGAGTGATTAAAAAGCCTGTCTCATTTTACAATTCTGTCTTTACAATTAAATACTTATTTTATTTTCAATGCAAAAAAAAATTATGTTGAAATAATATAGGCATAAACCACTGGAGCTTCAAGTTTTGACTTGGTTATTTTATGAGTACAAGCAATTTTAAAGTTACTATAAAACATACTATCGGTCACGAGCGATCCTGAATTGGGTCACTAAAGAACTATTTGATAAAATTAATATTTACTAAAAATTATTAACAAATAATACTTAGAATTATGATTTATGATGAATATACCAATTTACATAAAATTACAAAACATTTTTATAGTAACTTTTTTATCAAGAGTGCTTGTTAATTAAAAGACATGGTACGTATTTAAAAATTATGGGAACAGTTTGTTTGTCATTATATGGGTCATAATTTTGCAATCTGAGCATGTGACTAATAAAACTATTTATCTACTATTATTGCATAATATAGCTATTATTAATGTGAAAACTTGATTCTACATTGTCATTTTATCCACTGATAAATTAAAGAAAGCTTCTTATTGGTTCCCAGCCATGGATAAAATTGACAGGATCCATCGGGACTTTGGTCAATCAAAATTACAAATATTGGGATTTTTATTTTTATATCATTGTCATGTTGGCAACAGTTTGGCACTAATTACAGCAACATAAACAAATACAACAAAATCAGCTGTCTGTAAAAATTTAAAGATATAGGGATTGCTATAATAATACAAATTAACAAAGAACGACGGTCACATTAACCGCTATAGCTCCTACGCTTATATTGAAGGTGCCATGGTTACTCATAGCAACTGCCTTTAGCAAATACAGTAAAAATTAACAACATTTCTGAATGTTTGCATTATGGAATATGTTTATTGTTGGAATATGCAATATGTTATTTTATGTAATTATTATTAAGTTATAACTGATAAATAAATGCAATATTTAAATTTAAATCACAGGTTTACCAACAACAGTTCCTCAATTTATTCCAAAGCTTTCAAAACAGTTTTCAAACTACGAATGGGAAGATATTTCATCAGCCCAGCATCACACAATTGCATTAACAAAGGATGGAAAAATATATGCTATTGGAAGGAAAGAGTATGGAAGATTAGGACTTGGCAAAGATTGTGAAGAAGCAGCAGAATTAACAGAAATTCCATTTTTTTCTGACAAGAAAGTATCATCAATAGGTTGCGGATCTGCTACATCTTTTGCTGCTGTTGAAAATGGTAAATAATTAATAAATTTTAATGGAGAAGTTGTTAAAAAAATATATTGTCTTAGGTGACCTATTTGGATGGGGAATGGGTTCCGTAGGACAACTGGGTACAGGCGAAGAAGAAGATTGTTTTGAACCTACTCTAATTAAAAATAAACAATTAATTGATAAAAAAGTATTTCGTGTGAAAAGTGGTGGACAACATACTATAATTTTAGCAGTGACTTCAAATAACAATAATAAAGGAGATGAATGTATCATAAAAGCTTGATGTAGCTATAAAATAATTTCTTTTTACATAGCCGGTTTATAGGAGAAGGTCAATGACTAGCATGTAATCTGTAAAGTTATATTGGTTTTGTAAAGTGGAAATAATTAATTGCTATTCACAAGTACATCACAAAATTACGATGTAATCATTGTACCTTTAAACCGATGTTATATAGAATAATTAATTTTAATACTAGTAATTAATTTCAAATTATTGTAATTGTAAAATTTTATGTTTTAAATTAATTTAGTACTGTATTGTTATTTTTGTTATCGTGTGTGTTTTCCATAACATTTTGGAGTTATTATTAAATATAATTTTCAGTATAACATTTTCCCTTTTCCTAATATCAAATTTTTTGTTTTATATTAATAAAACTGTTTTTCATCTAAAGCAGTTAGTTTCAATAAGTTTTTAAGTCAAGAAGTGAACCAGAATAACATTCCATCCCACGACTGTACAGGATAGTCATCACGGAAGGATTAGGGGTGTTTTGGCCTTATCTTTGGACTTACAGATTTGAGGTTTGGAGTGTGCAATATAAAGCATTGCTTCAAAGTTGCATTTTTACAATTTAATTATTAGATCATCTCTAGTAATCAAATTTAATTTAAAGTAGTATAACAATAATTAATATTATCGGACAATATTAAGAGAGTTTTTGTGACTTACTATAGTTACTTGTAGGTATGTGTGGTTAGATCAGTTGAATAGCTCCCTGTAAATACACTAATCATGAATCAACGGTTCTAAACCGTTCAGACAGAACAACTTGTTCGGGGTGGGATTTGGACCTGAACAAAATAACTTTTCCAGAATTAGTTCGTAAAATGCAAGTAAGAACAACGCTACTTTTAAATATTTTATGTTAAATGGGTACAATTGCCAAGAAACATTTTACGACATATCTCTGCATATTTTTTTTCAAACATCTTGTGATGTAACATATGCAACTTTTCATAGATGGTTTGTGATAATTTTTGACATTTTATAAAAAAAATGCATTCATTATCACTTTACATTTTGTAAAACTCGCTAATGTTAAATCTAAATTTATTACTAATGCTAAATCGGTTCCATAAATTCGCCATTAATTCAATGTATTAATTTAATCAAATAGGTATAATCAGATCTACAGTAGTTAAAAATTGAATCCACTTTTATACCTTGCATGGTAGAAATAATTTATTTTCAAAAATTTGCTGCCAATTATGCAAACAATCGGAAGGTTATCAATTACACATTTTGGGGAAAATTATATGTATTAAGTCGCTTCTGTTGGTTTATATACAATCGATTTGATGATTTGATTGCGTTTATTGATTTTTGCCTACTACCATTTGGTAGTATTGAATAAATTGTATTACCAACCACAGATCACTTGCTAGAAAACTACCAACTTAAGCAAACAAAATATTTTTATATTTCACATAAATCATATAACCTAAAACGTTACACGAATTACAAGTACAGTACACGTGAAAATTGTATTTGCCGATACACCTTTGTTAAAACAATAATAATGCCTGAATCAGACAGTGAAAATGAAACAAATGTTACTGGACCTATTAGTAATGCTTGGTCAATGAAAATACCGAAATTTGAACAAAAAGACAATCCTCATGGTTTATTGGAAGAAAGTTGCTTTGCCACTTTATTTCCACAATACAGAGAACAGTATTTAAGACAAGTATGGCCATTAGTACAGAAAACATTGAACGAACACCACATTAAAGCTGAACTTGATGTTGTTGAAGGAAGTATGACGGTACGAACCACACGCAAAACATGGGACCCTTACATCATTATAAAATCACGAGACATGATTAAATTATTATCGAGAAGTGTACCATATGAGCAAGCTAAACGAGTGCTTGAAGATGATGTTGGTTGTGATATTATTAAAATTGGCAAACTTGCAAGAAATAAAGAAAAATTTGTTAAAAGAAGGCAACGTTTAATTGGCCCAAATGGTTGTACATTAAAATCTATTGAATTGTTAACAAATTGTTATGTCTTAGTTCAAGGACAAACAGTATCTTCGTTGGGTCCTTATAAAGGTTTGCAACAGGTTCGTAAAATTGTCGAAGATACAATGAAAAATGTTCATCCTATTTATAATATTAAAGCTTTAATGATTAAGCGTGAATTAGCTAAAGACCCAAAGTTATGTAATGAAAATTGGGAACGATTTTTACCTAAATTTGTTAATAAAAATATTAGTAAACGTAAACAGCCTAAGAATAAGAAGGAAAAGAAAGAGTATACACCATTCCCACCAGCTCAAACTGAAAGCAAGGTAAATGATAATAAAATTCAATTACATTTCTTTACAATAATGGAACTTATGTTTAGGTTGATAAACAATTGTTGACTGGAGAATATTTTCTGAACAAAGAACAAAAACGGACGAAAATACAGAAAGAGAAACAAGAGAAGCAAACTGAAGCTGCTAAAGTGAGAGAAGAAAAACGGCAACAAGCATTTGTGCCACCGGAGGAGACAAAACCTGATAAATCTGTAGCAGTTAACAAATCAATTGATGTTGAGGCTTTAAAACTAAAGATTCAAAAAGCTCAAAAAAAGAAAATTAAGAAATAAAACATTGTATTGGAATAAGCATTTTTTATAATAAAAATATTTTATTTGTTTGAAAAGAAAAATATATTAATTGTGAACAAACTTGAAATGAAGGAAGGTTGTAATGTATCAAAAATGATACTTTCCTTTTTATCTGACTGATTAGGGAGGAATCACTCGATTCTTCAAACCACAATTTCAGGCACTAAAATTCAAATACACAGAATTAAAAAAAAAGTTCTTTAATTTGTTATTTTGTAACTTTTTTGATAGGATACACAGTTTAGATTTTAAAAGTAATAGGCAGAAAACCCATAGTGATAATTTTCATTTTTGACTGGCTGGCCTATAAAGTAATACTTAAAAGATGAAATTATTAAACAGTGAAATCTCTAGTCGCGGACAACTCCTATAACCGAACAGTTTAGAATGCGCCGACACATCCATATTTATCCAACTTTCTTTTAAGCGGACAAAATTAGTTGCACCACCTGTGTCCGCTTTATGGAGACTTTACTGTATTAGGAACCTAAAAAAAATGCATTATGATAGGAAATAAATATATTAAAAACATAGACAGAAAACAGCTATATTTCTATAATTACAAGGCTATGGGAAATAGAACCAAATTTGCATGTTTTTCTTCAATTTTTTAATTTGTATAAAATTAATTCTAGTAAATAATAACATATCTACTTATTTAATTTGTCACTATTTCCCAAAAAAGAAAATATAACAAATATAGCATAAAATAAAATCAATAAACCTATAGAAGGAAATAAAAGCAAAATAAACAATTTAATTTTATAGTAATACATTAATTTACACTACAAAAAATATGGATGACATCCTATATGATAATAATTTTACATATAACACCGAATTAATTGTACTTAATATTTTTTTTCAAATAAAATAATTATGACTAGCAATACTCAATTTTGAAGTATAATATATCCATAATTAATTTAATTGCAAATTTGGCAATAATAAAGTGGACTTTATAGTCAGAAATTAATTAGATGGTTAATTATTTGCCATAATATTGGTTACATGTAAAACAGTTAGTACCTTAGATATCAGGGTACATTTATAGTTGATTTGGGTATGCAAATTATACATATTTAATGCAATTTATTGTGTTGCTTTAATTATGTGTAAAGTATATACCCAAACAAGTTCAACCCAACTAAGATGAAAGATGGTTCACATATGAAGAGATAAAACTCAACTGCCATATGCAGTTCATGTCAAATCAGACATTACCGTCGAATAATTAAAAATTAAAAGCAGCAACTTTAAAATTACCATATCAGTATGTTTTTTTAGTTTTACTGATACTGCAAAAATTCTTCTATGCCCACGTACCCATACTTTTTGTTTTCAAATATAGAATTTTGGTGACTATCAATTTTTCTGTCATTGAAATTTTTGCGTAGCAATAAAACTAAGCAACCCGACCAGAAACTATTAAAGTTAGAGATGACGCTTTTTGCTGCTGACTGACGGCGCGCCCACACATTTTGGCGCTCTATTGGTACAGAGGGAGATCCAGGCAGGGTGACTGCCTCACATCGCACCTCACACCCATGGCGTCCAACCCTCATAAAGCAGGGCCAGATTATCTAGGCTTGTTGCCTCTCTTATAACATAATCCACCTGCAAATCAAAATTAATTTAAATTAATAAAGCGTATCATACATCAAAACAAACAAGATAAAAAAAAAGTAATGTATATAAATTTTACAGTGTATTTTATTGTGAAAACAATATACAGAACTCGGGCAGCTATTTTGATAAAATAAAAACACAATTTTACGTTAGATTTTTATTAATACGAAAATCTATGAAATATCTAGTCTTATGCCGGTCATACACGTAACTGCACACCTGCCAATTAAACTTGCATAAATGTTTGCACAATTATAATTGACTGTGTATGTGTTCTGTTTTGCACAAAAGACAATTATATAAAACAAATCATATACACCCTCAATAATTGTGCAAAACGTTTGCGCAAGTTTAATTGTCAAATAAGCACATGTATTCTTTGAATTTACTTTTAAATTTGATGTACAAAATAATTTTTTAGGATAAATTTGATAAATAAATCGCAACTTACAATTCAAATTACTATAAACATAAGGTTCGCTTACATTGTTAGTAGAGGAAAAAACAATTTAATATTTCTACAGATAAAAGTTGTAATATGTTAGTTACAAAAAATTTGTAGGGTTTGAAAAAATACATGCCGGTTTGTTTAAATTGCAGCTATTTTGAGACTTGTAGAGAATTGTTCCGCAGTTCTCACAAATGAGTGACAATCTTTTAATATTTTTTTAAATACTAAATTACATTTAAATTTTCATAATAAATAGCATAAATTACCTGTTCCTGGGTAGTATATTTTCTTCCTGGATCTGGATCTCTTCCTTCCAATTTCATCCTTACCCTCCTCCACACACCAACTGCATACGCATTTCTTTGTTGGCCTTTCGTCATGCTCTCCTGCTTGGAAGGAGGCAAACGCAACGGACTTAAGGACATTCCTTCTTGCCTTACAAGTTGTGGTCTGTACCCCTTTTTACCTTCCAAATCCCACAAACTATTGTAAAGATCTTCTGTATTGTTCTCAATATACTGGACGATTTTAATTAACAAATGCATATCATTAACTTCCATTTCCTTTTTATTCATATGCAGTAGTAAATCAGTAAAATTCTCAATGTAAATTCTGTAGTCAATAATAAATTGTTGCGCCTTTGCTGAGCATTCATCAATTTTAATCATGGACTTTATTAAATTTTTGAAATCGTTCATAATTTTACAATGTTTCCCATAAAGGGATTTTAGTGTTTCGATCAATTTCATCATTTTTTCGGTGATATTTAACAATTGCAATTTATGTTCAGATGATTCCAATTGAGATTCCTGTATTAATTCGGATATTTTTTCGGAAATCTGATTAATCCAATTTAGATTTTGTGCCATATCCGGTGTGTATAATTTCATAATGTTTTCTTCAACTGAGCTAACACCATCAATATTAATGCTGCTGCTACTAAACTGACAGGCCGCTCTCCATTTTTGTTGACTTGTTAGAAATAGTTTATCATAGGCCTTGGATTCTGGAGTACCGTTTCTTAAAATTTCGTGTTGTAATATTATGGTACATGTAGATAAAACCATATTATTTATATGGTTTTCATGTTCCAATCTAGAATCACGAATAGAAACAGCATTTTCGAAAGCTGATAGTATTTGATTCAAATCTGGATTTGCACCGGCCGCCCATTTCAGTCTCTGCCCTACGCTAGCAATTAACGTCTTTTGTTTTTCACACCCTTCTATAAGTTTATTTTGGATAATGTTCCAATTATTTAATTGCTTTCGTAATTCCTGTAAAAACTTTCTACGTAAAAAGTTGCATTTTTCGTACATCGATTGTTGAGCCAAAATATCCTCGTATAGCCAATTATGTGCAGTTATTTGGTTCTGCAATCTCGATACGCTGCTTTGCAATAAGGTTGCCGTTTTTTCTAATTTTTTAGGTTCCTGTATTTTTTCCCAAGCATTTTTTAAATTACTTTCAACGCTCGATGCTTGAGCTAAAACATTCTGAGTAAAAATTCCGTTCTTTAAAAATATATTCCATCCTTTATGGTATAGTTCGTCTAGCGGGACTTTATTTTCAGCGCCGATGTCTTTTTGCTCAATTTCGTTAGTAACATCCAAACCTAATCTTTGCAATAAAACGCATATAATATAAGCAATTGCTTCTGTTGTTATACCCAAGAATTGTCTGCTGATAAAATCGGCAATGAATTTTCTTATCGGTTTTATTAACTGTTCGTCATTTAAAACTACGACAGATTCATGTCCTTGGAAAGACTGGCACATTTCCATACACAATGTGAAAAATTCATACATAGATTGTAATCGTTTGAGTAAAAAAATATCATCTAATATGGCACGGACATTTTGGTTAAAAATTGGTGATGCTAAACTCTTGGCTTCTTTTACCTGATCTAATTTTCTCCAACATAAAGGTACATCCAAGTTTCCGAGAGTATTCAAAATATTATTAGATTCCAAATTTAGTTTATCAAAAAGACCACTGAATCCCATCAACAACATTTTTCCCGGACTTAAGCTTCCCGATGAATGTAATAAAGCTTGATACTGAAGCTTTAAATTTATCACTTTATTTTGAATGATTTCGTAAGCAGGCTAAAATTAAACGTCAATTAAATATAAATTTTATTTAAAAAAAATTGTATATAAATCAAGAAGTCGAAACGCAGTTCAAATTTTCAAAAATAATATATTTTCAGAAGGTTTATTAAAAAAAAAAAAGAATTTTCACTTTTCTGATAAATGATTTTCCAAAAAAAATCATTAAATATCAGTATAAAATATATAAAATTGTATTCGTTTTTCGAACTTACTATTTTCTATAAAAGTTTCACTTGAATAAAATAGATAAGTAAAACTGATATCTTTTTAAGAAAGAGAAGAAAGTATTTAATACCGCTATGAAATAACTTGTAATAAAAAGTAAAATTTAAAAACAAATATTATACTTACATTTACTTCCATTTCCATCACTACGCAAGCCAAATGTTTTTCAAGTTGTATTACTAATTCTGGTAGAGTAATACCAATATTAACAATTATGCTTTTCAAATCATGTATAATTTGAATAACGGTTGCTTCCTCACTTTGTATTTTCTTGATACTTTCTGGTAAGATAATCGTGTGGAAATTAAAATGTAACTCATTCAAACTTTTGTACATATTATTAGTAGCTTGTAAACCGTTTATTAATTTAACCAACTGTTTATCATCTTCAATACCATTTTGAATAGTTAAGTAACTAATAAGTTCAATAGCTTTATTCGAACTTAAAGTAAGATCATCCAAAAACCAATTTCCATCTCGTGATGTTAATTTAATTAACCAATCACCGCTTTTAGAGGCAGCATTTTCTAATGTTAAGAAAGTGCAATTTAGTAACAACAATTCGCTCACAATGACAAATTCCAAAGCTTTTCCAGCGCCATTTTCATTCCTCAGAAAATTTGACAAACAAATTTTTGCATCACCGTACATTTTTTCTAATACAATAATGGATTCTTCCATGCGCACTTTATTCAATTCTTCAAACGCTTTGCTCGCTTGAGCGGCTACATTATTATATAATAAATTTAAATGAAATGAAAATTTTACGATTGCCGCAGCTGGTTTGTTATTCATATTATTGAAAGCTATATATTGCAAACCGATATGATCGGATGTATTTAAATCATTAGAAGATTTAAGCATATTGCTCCATTTGAGGTAGTGAAATATTCGATGATTTTCCAAAAAGCTCATCGGGCATTGCGAATATACCACCCAAAATTCTTGGAGAAGATGTATGCATTTCAATGTTATTATTGTTTGCTGTTCCAATAGCTGCGTTAATTCAAGTTCCGATTGTTCACATTGAGCTATCGTTGTTGCCTGGCCTGCATTCTGCAAAAATTCTTTGACTAAATCAAAAACTTTTTCATTTTCGTTGTTGGTGCTCAAATCTATACTCCATTGTTGTATTTGCTGCGTTTGTAATGATTTTATGGCTTCGGCAAATCTGTCAGTGTGCAATTCGCATTCCCGTATAAGTTTGTCGATATCGTTTTTAGCAATCAAAACGGCTTCCTGAGTTTTTCTAAATGATTCAAACCTACTTGGTAATGTGTGCAAAGTATGTTTGCATATGCCATTTGCTTCGGCTTCTTTTACTAATGCCATTTGCTGATGTTGATCTTGTAAGAGATCCTCGGATATTCTCGTTTTTTCATGATAATCTAACCATTTCTGTGCATCTTGCAATAAAAGTGGGATTTGCTCCATTATTTCATTTCTAGAGGAAAAAAAACATATTTAAAATATGGTATCAATAGGGAGGGGAAAAATGTTCATATAAATGCTGAAGAAGTCTTCTTTAGGTCTCAAAAAAGTACTCAAAGTTTCAATTACATTACTCAAAATTGTTTATTTTATGTACCAAATCAATTTCTAATATAAAAAAATATACAGTGTGTTGTTTTCAAAAGTATCCACTATATTTCAGAAAATCGGGGCAAAATAAAAAACGTACAAAACATGTAAATTTGTATTTTGGGGGAGATCTTTTAACATACTTTTGAGATTTGCGTCAGTATCACCCTCCTCTGCATTGAGGCCCTTTTGAAAATTTGCTATCCACATTTTTTTACAACAACGATTTCTCTTCCAAAATAAAAATGTTCTGAGTTTCAAATGGTTTGTATATTTCATATTAATTTAGGAAAAATGTATTTCAGAATTGCATTATATTTTATTAAATGTGCTCAACTGAACAAAAGTGCTTGTTGAATAAGAGGGAAAATCTTACACACCCATCAGGCATATGCCAAAAGATATGCCTTTCAAAATAAACATTGAAATTGTTTCAGGGCTTTCCAATGTTTTTGCTATTATCATATTAATTTCAGATTACATATTATATATAAAATAGTGAGAGTGCTTGGAGCTTGCACCACACACCACAAGTAATACTTGATTACAACTACATTTTTTATTAAATTTCTATTACATAATCACTCACTTTAAAAATTATTAAACTAAAAACATGTAACATTCTTGAATACTATTATCCTCATACTTTTTTCTTCCACAAAAAAAAATCGCAAAAAGTGCTTTATTGTAGACTTTTACAGTGGTGTTACCCCTTAAAATAGCTCCTCAAAAAAATCTAAAATCATATCACACGAAACCGAAGGCCGATTAACAGCCACTTTTTAAATTTTGCGTTCACCAAATCTTTATTTAATTTAATTAATTGAGGCGTAATTTGTGTGGCGTTATTAATAATATTTATATAAAATAGTAATAAAAATCAATTTTCTTAAATTACGAATTGTTATTTAGTATAATTTATATAAACTTACTTATTTTCTGTCCAATCAATTTTCATTTCAGTGCATCTAACTCTGTACATGGCAAGAGTTACTTCTTTTTCTAAGTCTTTCCTCGATTGTCGTTGAGTAGCATTAGTAGACATACCTCCAAATGTTGTACCAACCAAACCGTCGTTACCTACAGTCCAGTCAACTAATGGATCATATACGAAAGCTTCTAATAGTGTCAATAGGGTTTCTCGTCCTTTCTTCATTGTTTTCAGTATATTTTCACATGCCAATCTAAACATACCCTGTAAATAAAAATAAATTTAGTAATTTTCTAAATATATTTTAATGATTCAAAATTAATATCTATAAGTTTATTCTAGTGTTGTTTTTGGTTACTCTAAAAAACATTTTATAATGTTGCTGGATGGATGGATATGTTGGTGGACATATGAAATGGCCAGGAACAAAATGGCAACTGCCTATATTTTCAGTGAAGTGATGTCACTTATTATATTTTTAATCATAAGGATGGTTTCAACCTCTACTACGTGGTACTTCATTATAAAATAAAACAATTTACTAAGTTTTTACCACAAAAATATTTATTGAAAATCAATATATTAACAACTTAAGTTTCGACTTGTGAAGGTCATTATCATATGTCTGTAAAGTAATTAAGGGAAAATATAATAAAATAAAACAATTTAACAAGTTTTTACCACAAAAATAATTATTAAAAATCAATATATTAACGATTTAAGTTTCAACTTGTGAAGGCCAATATCAAGTGATAATGACCTTATATTTTTCCTTATTTACTTTACAGACATTTGCAGATATTTTTAAACAAACATCAACTAAAAAAATGTATATATACCATTATTTACAATAAAACTCCGACTATTCTATACACATACTATTTTGCAGTTTGCCTAGAATTTTTTTTTAAATACAATCAAAATTTTGTATAATAAGATGTTTTTTAAGCATTAATTTCAAAATAATAATTGACGTGTTCTGGGTTTTCAAATATTTTGCCTATTTCATATTATTTTGAGAAATAATTATTTCAGTGCTCTAAACATTTTTTTGCTTTAT
>JARJEC010132574.1:0-12028 GCA_030264575.1 Tachinus sp. AB-2021 | reverse complement strand
TTTTAAAATAACGCTCAACATCTGTGATATTAGCAAGATGTATAACAAAATGCACGCAATGGTGCTCGAACAAAGAATTAAGGTCCTAAAGAGCCACACTTTGTAGATTGTTAAAAAAAACATTATTGCCATAAAAAAAACATTATTGCCATAAAAAAAATAGAAAAAGATAAGATTATTAACACGCGAATGATTAGGAAAGATATGAAAACCAGAAAAGCACTCTTTGGACAGAATGTGCTAAAACAAACTTATAAAATGGATATGCACATATCAGACCAAACAACAATGATAAAATATGCTGCGAAGTGCAGTGTAAATGCGCATTGTCTTCTATTTAGTGTATAGAGCAAAGAATTTTTTAAAGACGTACTTGTCAGTAGTACCATGACGTATTATTATGAACGTTAAGCCATGAACATATGGTACCCAGACGATACGAACATTCATTCGTATTTGTCCGGGTAATACTCACTGCAGAAGATACGAACTAATTATAAAAATAATATAACAAAAGTTATTATAAAAAATGCAAATCATAACAGAGCTCCTGTATAATGTATTGATAATACCGTACATATGTAGATGAAAAATACTAACAAAATAATTATTTAAAAAATCGAATATCCAAGTCTATACAGTGTGTTAAAAAAAGATTGTAAAAAATTGAAAGATTGAAAGAGGTAGTAGTATTAAAAAAATAAACAAAAAAGTCTTAATAAATATACGTTTGCAAAGTATCGGGTTCGGAGATAAGGAATATTATTCTTTTCTTATCTCCTTTTTATTTTTCAATAACTTGCAGTTTTTTATCATAGATGGTTGATGATTTGAAAAATAAACATTAAGCATTTGGTTGTTTTTATCAGTGCACAAGTTTTCGTTTGCCATGGCTGTTTACTCTAATGTAGGATTAGCCGACAGGCAATTTGTATATGATGCAATGGAATTGCAACCGAAGCGCGACGACTTTATGTTCAAGTTTATCCGAATTGCCACAATTCTGCACTTTGTATGTTTAAAAAATTTTACCAAAGTTTGCGTGATGCTGGTTCATTGGGCATAATACATTTATCCGGTCTATATCTACTCCTAGAGAAGAAGATGAAATTCTAATACATAAAGAGCATAATCTAGAGTCAAGTTTGGGGAAAATTAGTAGAGGTAGAATTGAAAAATCCTCCACGAACAGTTGCTTTATTCGTACCAAGTACAATGAGTGCGCACCTTAAATTTACTTGATCATCAATCACGTATTATTTTTTGTCTGCTGGCTGCTACGCAATAATGCCGAAGACCCCCGTTTCCTTGCCAATATTTTTTTTGCCGATGAAGCCGTGTATACATGAAATGGAGTTTTCACAAAATTTTTTTAGGCGTAAACAAGCGTTTACGCCTACAAAAATCCTCATGCTCCAATGAAATCTGGACATCAAACACGTTTTTTATTAAAACATTTCTATGGCTATTGTAGGCCTCGTGTTTCAAGGTCCTATTGCTTTATCAAATTAATAGGCCGTCTGTAGAACAAAATTTATAATCTTTTTAACGACATTCCTATGTACTAAAGTCAACAAATGTGATTCCAACATAATGCTGTTACTATTTTTTATTGTCGTTACAGAACATTTTCATCAAATTTTTTTCCAAGTGAATGGGAAGGAAAAGGCGGATCTATGTTATGGAGTGCAAGATCGTCTGATTTAATCTTTCTAGAATTTTTCATTAAGAATATTTCAAAATATTGATCTATGGTACTTTGCTACGAATTAATCAAAAATGCTAACAATCCGAACCTGTGAGAATGATTTAAAAAGAGTTCAAATATTTTTAGAATAAGTTCGTAACGTCTTTGTTTGGAAATGAAAGGGTACTTCAAACGTCCTATGTAACTTTGATTTTTTTGTTTTTTGTTTTTGCTAGAAGTACATAGTATAATGAATGTTTCAAATAATAATAAACCTGAAACCGTTATTTTGCGGACCCATGTTTATTAAGATTTTTTATTTATTTTGGTACATACTATTACTCTTCTTCTTACATATTTTACACTTTTTTTAACACTTTGTATCTTGAGAGTAGGCCCTCAAACTAATAATTAAGCGCAAGATTAAGGAATAATTAAAAAAATTTATAAATTATTATTCTTTTTTATTGATGATGAATTTTATAGCTTTGGAACCTTGATGAATGAATACATTGCCTGTAATGATGGTGATGTGAAATATCTGATACTCAAAAATGGATAAACCATTATTGGACCGCTGATAAACTACTCTAAATAAACTTAAGTTGCCTAAAATTTGTTGTAAACTGAGATTAGGTAAACTCGTTATATTAACTAATTATTAAATAAGACTGTTTTAGAATTTGAAATAAATTACTGTTTTTTATCACAAATTATTTAGTCACAATGTGACTGCAGTGTGACTAAATTAATTGTGATAAAAAACATAGTAGTTTATTTCAAATCCTGCATTATGAATTATCACTTAGTAACGGTCGATTCTATCAATTTTCTTAAAATATTTCTGTATATTGTTTTTAGAATACTTAAAAGATTATTCAAATAAATTGACAATAATAACACTTATAACCACTCACGCCGACTTTATTAGTAATTGCTATGTTGCATAAATTTTATTTAAGTATTAATTATTTTTTTAAAAATGAAATTACAATAAATAATCGTTGTAAAATCAAACATAAAAATATTATATGCAAGCCAGACGAACCCAAACAACATTATCAATAATATTACCCATCATAGTATTTTAATTTCATTAAGCGAGCCCATCAAGCAAACATAAATGTTTATGCACAGCAAGCCATTCTTTACTCAACAACTCAATTCAGAGGTAAATTTACCTTGAAATAAACGAAAGGTTTACTTACACACATTCTGTCTCCATTATCTTAAATAATGAATCGAAATATGTTTATATTTTAATTAAACTTTGCAATAATACTAAAGCGGATTATTCGCCAAGCTTTGAACTAATTAGATTAGGATTATTATAATTAAAAGCAAAGGTAATGGTTATATTTTCAAATGTAATGCGGCTGCTTAAAAATAACCCGGTGACAGTTGCCGGGATTACTAATGCGTTGTTTAATTAACTTCTCGCTGTTGAAAGTTTGATTAAAAAATGTCATTATAAAAATTGAGGTTATAATCAAGAAGACGTGTGCATAGAAATGGTGCGATTATTTAAATCGCTGATGGTATTTATTTCAATTTGATGGTGGCAAAAAATACTCTAATTTTCACGTGTGCTCGGGCGCCTTTCGGGTGCGTAGGCCTCAAGACATGAGCATAATCGTCGACTTTACGATCTTTCCTATAAAATACAGCCTCATTATTCTCGTTTTATTGCACCAAATGGCACCACTTACGCAACACTTAATATCGAATTTACATGGATGTTTGTTATAGAATGTTTTAATAAGCCGGACATATAACCGAAACTAATACACTTTAAGATAATCAAATATAACTATAAATTATTCTTCTAGATTATTTTGTAAATTTATTCCGTTTTATGGCTATATAGATATCATCGCTAAAGTCGTTTGATTTTATATTATACTTTAAATCTTTCTGTCTACAATATTAACCTCATTAAATTAATAGTTTATTTCGTATATTAATATACCATTGCATGGAATTTAATGCGTCTTAAAATAATAATTATTGTATATTTTATTAATTGATTTCTTTCTGTATTTCAATTAATATTTAATCAATTAACTAATTATATTGAAAGGACAGTTTTATTGTAATTTTCTTAATAAGAGGAGTATGATGGCAGCAATTGTAGTAAGTTTTGTTCAACATAAATTACGCAAATAATAAATACTTGATTGATATTTTGATTTAAAAATATTTCTGTCGTCTTATGAAAAGTCTGTTGATTTCTGCATATATGCGTAACAAGTGTCGAATCCAAAACTATTTTAAAATGTTGATAATATTGAATAGCTATCTAGAAATCTTTTTCAAAATGTTGCAATTAGTCGTTAGTACTATAATCCGAGCAAATGTTGGATTAAATTTGCTACAAATATTGGATACTAACATATATAATCAATACCATTTGTCTACATTGATGGGGTTATTATGCAACAGATGGATCTATATATTAGTACGAGAAGAAGAAAGCAATGTGCTTAAAAAGGAGTGCACAATCCTTTTTAAGCACATTGCGCGCACGGATGAGTGCGAGATTTGGCAAAGTTTATATGAAGAAAGCGTGAGGTTAGGTTAAATTGGGATAGGTTAGATTATGTGGGTATCTGACTACTTTCTGAAGAACAATGGAAGCTACTTTGAAAAGCACTGAATTCTTATTGGGGAATGCGTCCGACGGTATCTAATGCCAGCTACAACGAGAACCTGCAGCTAGAGATGTTCGAGAACATTTATTTATTGGGTACGCAGACGATGTGGGCATGTTCATTCCTGGCAAGAACGTTGAGGCTCTAGTAGAGGACACCTAATGGGGTATCGACTGGGGTGGGCGATGTGGTTCCGTGAAACCTTTAGCTGTTTGTAAGCGGCGCTTGTCGTGCTAACGAAGATATTCAACACAGTTTTAAATTTGGCGACGCAATACTGCCACTCGCATGGTCACTTCTGTTGGCGACACTAGATGCAACCCATTTCTTGAACTAAAACCAGTGAATCGAAAAAACATACAGAGTCGCTCATCTATATATAGTTATCTAGGGGACACATAGTGGGTTGCTAGCAGAGTAATCAGAAGGCTGGATAATAGGAAACTGCAGCTTGCGGCACAGAAGGGGACAAGAGACGAGTTATGTGTAGCGTCGTTACGAACCGCTTGGCGACCATCCGCAAGTACAAGGAAATTCTTTTGCGGACCCAGAGAAAGGCTTCAATCAGTATAACGTGCGTGTACAGGGCAGTAGCACTGAAGGCGATACTAGCTGTAGCCAACACAATTCCGCTGCAGCTGCTGGCACTCGAGCTTACGTACAATGCTCGTAGCAGCAAGTAAAAGAGAGAGGCGCGAGAAGTCAGAAAAATGATGTCTAACAGAAGAGGCAGATGAAGTGCATGGACAAAAACCTTTATACCCAACCTGATCCCGTGGGCAACCAGAAAGCACGGGCAAGTGGATTACTTACCTTATAGTGGATTGCTCAGTTGTAAAGCGCTAGCCTAGGAAGCGATAGGTTGTGGGTTCAAATTTCAAAAATGTGAAAAATTTTAATCCAGCTTTTAATACACTGGTGGTTTGGAAGTTACCTTATAAGCTGTTGGTGCCATCAAAACCCCGCTACCACAAGCCATTGGTTTACTTAGGGGCACAGTTCCAGAGCCGGCACGGGTGGCTGTGGATGTACCTGTGCAGCTTTAAGCTGAAACCCGACGGAAATTGCTCTTATTGCGGTATAGAAGATACAACACCATTTTGCTGCAGCTACTGGTACTAGAGTGTACGTACAATGCCTGTAGCAGCGAGTAAAAGTAAGAGGCGCGAGAGGACAGCAATGTGGGAAAAGAAGTGGCAGATGGATTGCATGGTCAAAAACCTTTGTCTCCAACCTGATCCCGTGGGTAACCAAGAAACACGGTCAAGTAGATTACTACGTTATAGTGGCTAGCTCGGTTGTAAAGCGCTAGCCTAGCAAGCTAGAAGTCGTGGGTTCAAACCCCAAAAATGTGATCAATTTTAATTTAATCCCGCTTTCAAACCACGGTTGGTTCGTAAGTCACTGTTTAAGCTGTTGGCCCCATAAAAACCCCGCTATCACAAGCCATCGGCTTACTTAAGGACAATGATATAAAACATAAACACAAACATAATCATTAACCTAGCAGAGTTCTTGAGCCGACATGGGTGTT
Source organism: Tachinus sp. AB-2021 (assembly GCA_030264575.1). Taxonomy (NCBI): domain Eukaryota; kingdom Metazoa; phylum Arthropoda; class Insecta; order Coleoptera; family Staphylinidae; genus Tachinus; species Tachinus sp. AB-2021. The sequence goes on along the minus strand of JARJEC010132574.1, from coordinate 6,156 downwards.
TTTTATGTATATGTGCAGCTTTAAGCTTAAATCCGGAGGAAACTGCTTTTACTGCGATATGGAAGATACACCAGAACACACGGTCCTAGTATGTACTAGGTGGCTAGAGGAAAGAGAAAACTGGACGGCTGTACTAGGCACAGGTGAGATTACCGTGCAAAACATAATTGAGCATATGCTGGATAACGAGCCCAAGTGGAGGTGTATCCAGGTAGGCCACGAAGAATACTGAGGAAGAAGGAGCAGGATGAGAAGAAGCAGGTTTAATAGGCGACCACAATGGGGAGATGTCACCAACCCCAGGTGGGGTTTTAGTCGCTAGGCGCTTTGTAATTTTCGGGCGTCCCATAAATCCGGCACGGCTTTTGAAGATCTTTCTTCCTCCATAAAAAAAGGTTACATTTAATGTTTGCAAAGTTCATGCCAATCATTGGTGGTCCTAGACAAGACAAAAAAGAGTATTATGTATTCGATTTTTGAGGGCATTTGGAGGTGGGGTTTTAGTTGGTAGGCTCTTGGTGGTCTTTGGGATTTTCCCTTCTCCACAAAAAGGTTAGATTATGTGTTTGCAAGTTTCATGCCAAAAATTGGTGGTCCTAGATAAGACATAAGAATAGTAGTATGTACTCGATGGTTGAGGGCATTTCGAGGTGAGGTTTTAGTCGGTAATCGTTTGGTGGTGAACACCATCAAGGGACGGGAAGAAATGGAACGCGTTGTCAAAACCCAAATTGCGCCAGAAAACATAATTGGCCTGATGCTACAGAGTGACTCAAATTGGAAGTGTATAGCACCAGGAAACCACAACATTTTTTGGACGTGGACAGATATAAAATAATAGACTTGACCCTTGAGATTTTAGTGGGTGCGAATCCAACACTGCCATGCCAATAGACGTGCTTTAGCATTGACAGCTTTTACAATCAAAGTTAGGCTAAAGGAACACTTTTTGGCAAGAAATCTCAATAACCTTCAAACTTAAAAATTTAAGAATTATGGTCAAGTTTTGACCTCTTGGCGACCACTAATTATAATTAATTTGTCAAGTTTGATTTGAATAAAGCAAAATATCCAAATCAAACTTGACCAATTAAATATTACTAGTGGCTTAGCGTCAGTGCACTTATTGTTGAAATTGTTGCACACATGCAATTTTCACTGTGGAATTTGATTGTCGAAAATTTAAATAAATATTTACAAAATATCGATATGATTGGTTTATAATTGTATAGGAATAATCAGATATATTTACAGTGTGATGAGAAAAAGTTAAAAAAAAGTTATAATATATAATATCGAGAAAAGTGTGCAATTGTTGACAAATATTGTGGAAGTAGTTATTAATGCAATCTATTAATTAAAATCTTATGTTTATTAATTTGTAATGTTTTAATTTTATTGATATGCAAACATCTATGCTATGGCTCTGTGGGCCGAGCTTATAGGAATATTAACCGCCATGCTTAAGGGCCACGTGGCTGCGTCAGTTTGTACGTGAAGCGCTACTGCGCACAGGCTTCCATATGTATGTACGTGTGTTTGTTGTACAGGCCTATTCATAAACTCGTATAAGCCACGATATATACACATGTTTTGTGAGTACAGCATCACTTAACTTGTTTTTTTTGTAATGTTTCAATTTTGTAATGTTGTAAATTGAACAAATATTTTATGTTTTTCGATCAATCAGTTTTTTAATTTATTTAATTTTTATATTTATTCATCATTGGAAGTAATAATTTTATGGGGACGTTTTTTCTCAAGGTCAAATTTTGCGACACGCAAACAATCAATCTCAGTTCCAATCATCAATTTTATATCTTTTCTTTTCTTGACATGTCAAATTCATAAATAATTAAAATTTGGCGCGAAAGAGAACAAAGATGATGAGTGGAATTGAGGTTGAGCAACATCAATATAAACAAATGGAATTTGACAAGTTAATTAATAATATTTGTCAGTATTAGATACATAGCCCTATATTAATGGTATAGGACAGACCGTCTATGATGCTAAGAGTTTTGGGTTTGATTCCCGCGATTAATATTTTTTTATATAAATTATAATAAAGGGCATCCATCGCACATCCGGCTGATCGGCGACCATGCGCTGCCGATCTACCAGATGTGCGATGCCTTTGAAAGGTTTGGCTTTACTGTGTGGTTAAAGCACACTTATATTTTTTTAAGTTTTTAATTTATTATTTTTTTATTTATGTGTAATTGTCACAAGTAACAGTCAGGTGACTGCGCCAGTGTGTGCGTACGGCAGTAATTGGTCTACTGCGCATACTAATTGCGCATGCTACTATGTGGGTATATGCATAAGCTGTACAGGCTACAATATATACCTTTATTACAAAGGTACTCATTTTAATAATTCTTTTTAAGTTTTCTTTATTTTTATTTTAAATTGTTTAATTTTGAAATTTCTCTATTTTAAAATTATGAAAGGTATCTTGGTTTCTTAATTTAAATTTTTTTTTTATGAAATATTTATATGATTTTTGTAGTTTTCGAATATTTCTTTTTATTATTTTTTTCTACAATTTTGACATTTGACCTTTTTGAATTTTTCAGTTTTTGAATATCAAGGGTAAAGACTCAATTTTTGCAATTTTACGAGAGAGAGAGAGAGAGAGAGAGAGTATAGTGGCACTCATTTTAATAGTTGTATTCAAGTTTTCTTTACTTTTATTTTAAAATCTTTAATTTAAAATTTTTTCTATTTCAAAATTTTCAAAGGTATCTTGATTTCTTAATTTAAATTTTTTTGGTTAAATATTTTTATGATTTTTTAAAGTTGTCAATTATTGTTTTATTGATTTTTAGTTTTTATAATTTTTGAATTTTTATAATATTTTAAATTTTTGAATTTTCGAAGATGCAACTCAATTTATGCTGAGAGAGAGAGAGAGAGGGGGGAGGGCTGAGAGAGAGGGAGAACATTCCCACTATGAAACAGCTTACTTACATGTTTACGTTCATAATTATTAAAAAACATATGGCTTATTACCAAATTCAATTAACACAAAATTAATAAAATAATTATGAATAATTACTTGATAATTCAAAAGGGTTAGCGATTACACGTCTTTTCTTGCAAGAAGAATCCATCAAGAACACTAAATATACCCTTCAGGCAACCAGTATCACTACGCCAAGTTTGCAATAAAATCTAACCAGATTTAGTAAAAATGTTATAATCAATTATAGAAATTTAAAGCTGGAACAAAGGGCAACAATAAAATGTATACAATTGTTTCATTCTTCAGAAGATATTTCAAGTCATTTATTTGTATGATAAATCAAGCACAAAGTAAAAAATATTAAAATTATATTTTTTTAAAGTAAAAAAACTTTTTACAAAAATTATTGACCCCTATTTACATTGATTATTTAAACAATTTTATGTATTTGAATGCGGGAATATTTTAATTGCTAAAATTATGCAACATTTGAATTTTCCTTTTGTATAAATGAAGACAAATCTATATATTTAATTATTATTCTGTTTTGTATATTTAATATAAAGATATTGTTTATTATAGAAAGCAAAGTCTAACCCTATGGATGAAACATTTATGTTAATTTTCATCGTTTTCCACTCAACTACTAATAGGGCTTTATTAATTAGTATTTACTTTGTATTTGCCCATCTCAGTTGTTGCTTAGTCAACAATTCGCATGACTCGTTTTTCATCGCGGCAGTTCGTGTTGCCGAGGTTTTCTGCAAGTACGTGTTAACAATAGCTCCGCTTTTCCATTAAATTTCTTTGGTAAATTTTACTAATTCAAAATTTCTTTTGTGTGCATCTTGTAAAATACCTCGATGGCAGTGTTTTGTGTAAAAATTGTGTTTGGATTGAATCGAATATTGGTGTAAATTGCATGTAAGTGAATGGTGTTTACTGCGTATAATGGCATGTGTATGTGAGGTGAAGCAGCAGAGGTCACATCAAGAACAGTGCAGACTACCAACGCAGATGATAAAAGGTACATAACATTATTTTTGCTAATACGTTTGCTTATTAAAAATACGATTTTTAATATTAAATTTATAATTATTATTTTGATCATCTTGAAATACATTTAAAATAAATTTGATTATTTTCGTAAATCTTTATGGAAAACAAATTAAAGCTTATTTATAACAATTATAACAAACTGATTTATAGGAATATAATAATATTATTATTACCAACATGAAATTTATTATATTAGTTGTTCAATGTCATAGTTTATATTGATTTTATATCTTTACGAATCATAAAAAAGTAAAGTTAATTAATGGCTAATGGCATGTTTTTATTTTATTTATTTTTAGTGCTTATGCTTGCTTCTTTACCGACAAAAATTTAGGTCGGTAAACCTAAATTTTTGTGAACTGTAAGAATCAGAAATATATAATATTTGCAGTTTAGTTTTGGCGTTTTCTGTCCTTAATATTAAATGTTTATATAAATATAATAAATAACTACAGGAAATATTAATGGAGTAAAATTGAGATTAACCAAAGACTTGGCAGACTTATCATTTTTTTTGTGTATAGGTATCGAGTACATTAATCATCACTTTTTCAAATACCTAAACATTTCTTTGCATTTCACATTTTTGAACATTCCACAGCATTTCATCAGATATGGTCATATTATTTAAATTTTTAGAATTATCCGCTTTTAATATTAATTTAGATCAGTCCTCTTGCTGCAAACATACTGAATAATCTGAACTAGAACAGTGAAAAGTGTTTCAATCTGCTCTAGATGCTTCATTTTTCGCAGAATCTTTTTGCAAAAAATCACACAGCTTCGTCAATGTCCGTTCTATAAGCTGTGCTCTATGTTTTTCAAAATATTTATTACAGAGGTTAAAAAAATAATGAATTTGCAAATACAGTGAAATCCCCGGTAAGCGGACACTGACAGGCAAACAATTTTGTCCGCTTATTGGAGGTGTCCGCTTAAAGGAAGTTAGACAAATTTAAAGATATGTGCTGGTGCATTCTAATCTGTCCGGTTATAAGAGTTGTTTGCTTATTGGAGGTGTCCGCAACTAGAGATTTCACTGCATTCCAATATTTTACTTATATTCGAAATTTTTTACGGCAAAAGTATTACATTAATAGATAATCGGTACGTATTTGGGTACGTACAATATATTAAACATACTTTTCGTTATCTATTTCTAAAACTTTGTTTTTCATAAGTAATATAATAATGGTATAATTGATGAATTTATAAAAATATTTAGAAAATTGATGAATAATCAATTGAATTGTGCCGTTATTACAATATTTTTAAAAACAAAATTTTGGAATTTAATAAAGATAAATATTTATTATTTATATAAAATATAATATTTTACATTTATTCATTATATAAATAATGAATACAAATGAATTTTGCGCCATCAGCAGAAAGAACTTAAAGATAAGTATGTTTTTTTTAATGAATATAATACTTTTGTCGTAAAAAATTCCAACTACAGTGAAATCTCAGGAAGCGTAGACTGGCGGTGCAACTAATTTTGTCCGCTTAAAAGGAAGTTAGATAAATGCATAGATATGTGCTCTGGTGCATTCTAAACTGTCCAGTTTTAAGACTTGTCCGCTTATTGGAGGTGTCAACAACTAGAGATTTCACTATATATATATATCATTATTTTTGTAAGGGCTTTGTAATAAATATTTTGAAAAACTCAAAGCATGAAGAACATACGTTGAATGAGCTCAGTGATTTTTTGCAAGAAGGTTCCGCAAAAAAATGCATCTAGAGCAGAGTGAATAGTGTGAATTTTCAGTATGTTTGCAGCGAGAAGACTGATCTTAAGTTACAAAATAACAATAAAATAAAATAGGCCTAAGCCATCTTAGGTTTATTTATAGGAAGAAGAAACGTAGGAAATCTAACCATTCTTCATTTTGTCATTTTTTTCTTTATGTTTTTCAATATAATTACATTTAAATTATTAAATTATTATTAAATTACATACAAAAAATACAAAGTTTTACCACATTTTATGTTTTTTCACATTTTACTAAGTTTATCACAATTCATTACTTTCAATGTCATTTCACAACATTTTTTAATATTTTGCTTATGTATTAATATTTTGCAACATTACATTACTTGAATTTTTCATGCAATTATCGTAA
>JARJEC010132572.1:0-14056 GCA_030264575.1 Tachinus sp. AB-2021 | reverse complement strand
GAAAACTAAATTAAATTAAATATTTAATCAATAATTATTGTGAGTAAAATACCCACAAGCAATGACGAGGTAAGTTTTATCTTAATCATAAACTTAAAATAAGTGAAAACGTTATTATTACTGTTATTAATATTATTTTATTAATTATTATGTGTAAAAATAATTAAGATATTACTCAAAACTATATTACTTCTTTGGTGATTAATTGAATAAAATAATAATTGCATCATCGCTGCTTTGTAAAATGGTAGTCCATTTTGAAATGTAGTTATTTATGAAATTTTGAAATTATATATATATATATATATATATATATATTGTTATGGAATGTCACATTGAGATCAAATATTAAGAAAACAAATTGCTAATAGTAAAAAAAAATAGGAAGACATTTCAGAAGAAACGGGTTAGCCATTGACTCATAAACACTGCACTCATTGTCATTTTACCCAAGAATACAAATCTGTCAATTTCGACATTGCAGATTCGCATTTTTGGCGTAAATTAAATGTTTGCAAATTTTCATATCAAATAACTATCGCCCAGACTCTATATATTTACCAAATAGTTTAAATACCATATTAATTTCTGAACTATGCTCTCATACATAAATCGAATTATAACTAACATCTGCTGTATCATCTTTGACATACAAGGACAATAAGTATTTAGCAAATAAATTACACAGTCTTCAACATTATCACTAGTAGTATTGCCTAGGTTCATGTTCATTGGATAACCGCTAGTTTTTCCTTTATCATTTATAAAAGACCAAGATGACCAAATCACTAATTAGTCAGTTAGGTTAGGGTTTTAGGCAAATCAGCCTTTACATGGTTTATCACTAACGGTTGTTGCTCAATAATCACAGTAATCTATGTATTGATGTCTGCTTGATTGTAATCCTCGAGTCTATCAATATCTTTTCCCAATCACAGGTAGATAAAAGAACAATTTTTTTTGGTTTTATTGGTCCAAATATCACTGCTATTTTGATAATTGTAGATTACATCGATTTGAAATTTGACGACAAAACAGATTTAGAATTTAGGAATATTTTTAAGAAGTAATCAACAAAAAAAAATGTTTTCAACAGTCCTGTTAATTGTGATTAATAATCAAAAGGTAATAAAACATATAGAATCTTGATGATTATCGAATTAAATTTGTTTGATTTTAAGAGATAAATTATGTTGCTTGGAAATAAATTTGTAATAATCATTAATATACACGAGTTGTATTTGTAAAGATTATAGCATAAAAAAACAACTTAATATAAAATTTAAAATTTTGGTCACAACAATACAATTACATGATTGTCGATTATCAATTTGATAGTCTAAGCATAATCATAAGCTTACATTTGAATTAGAATGAAGTAATCTCAATAATGTCGATGCGCTTAGGCGTTAAATAACAATTATTATTAAATTTTATTAATTGTCCCAAAAAGATTATTAAGTTTTAATTTAATTTAATTTATTACTTTCTATTTATGTTGGGTGTATTAGTGAGCATGAAGTAAAATGTATAGGTTTGTCAGGTCCTGTTTATTAATATTATAATATATATATTATATTATATTTATATATAATATTTAAAAAGATGGTTTAAAATTTTATCATTTAACAGATTTATACTTACATATCTTCTGTAGATAAGGTGGTCATCCCTATAGCTAATGCATGATCTTTTCCTTCGGCCATAATCGCCTAAAAATAAGTATTATTAAGTAGTATTATTGATAACGAAAATAGTATTATTATTATAACTTAGATATTAAAATCAAAATTAATGTATTCTTTTACACATTATTCTGTAAATGTTTAAATTTTGAATCTAAATAATTTAAAGGTACTGAGAGAACATTTTTCAAAATTAGAGAGAGAGAGACATTGAGACGCCTTATTTAAATGGTAAGTATTTAAATTATCATCCTTTTAGTTCATGGAATAATAACACTTGGTTACATGTTAAGCTACTTGAGCTGTGCAATATTGCCTGTTGGGCAAACAGGAGCGTTTTTCATCATACAAAAATTTTAAGAAACAACAACATTTGCATGTTGTCATTAGGAATAAATAATAAAGTTGTATATAATTTTACAGTATTTTGCAAATTCCAAAAAGCCTTTGATAAAAACAAGGCAGGAAGTCGTCGCAAAGCACCTAGTGGATGTAAAACATCGAAATCCATTTTTCATAGGAAGTTGTGTATTTTGATGCTCCCACTATCACTCATGATATTGTTTGTCACTGTCACTAATATAGTTTGTGTATACTGTGCAAACTTTATGCTGGGCTTGCATAATTACGAAAGTAAAGATGGCAACTTTCGTCCTAAAGCGTCATTAAATGTTTCACATAAAAAAAATCGAGATGTGAGAAGTATAACAGGTACATCGAATCTGTTCCACAGTACATACTTGTTACAAGGTTGGAATCGTTTAATACCAATTCCGCAGGGAATGCTTTGGAACCATTTCATATCTATTCCGTATGGAACGCTTTGGAACCATTTCATTCATATTACATATGGAACACTTACAATTGGATTTGGAACTCTTTGGAACCATTTCATACCTGCTTCGCATTAAGCGCTTACATTTGGAATTTATATTTTTCATTGTATTGTATAATATTTATTTATTCTGCTGTTAGAATCTCATTCTATTTTATGCTTTTGAACATAATTATTTATTTTATTTTTGTTCGGTATTATTATTAATTATTTATATTGAGTTATACAAACGAATTTATTTAAAAATTATTTAATTATTGTCAAAGTTTCACAAAATATTGTTTGCTTCATCAGGACATTGATATAAATTGTATGAATCAATGTCATATAATTATCCTGATAAAGTAAAAAATATTTTGCGAAATATCCACTATAATTAAATAATTGTTAAATAAATTTTTGAACATAATATGATTTATTTATTTATAATATTTACATTGATGAGTTGGTTGGTTGAAAATATATATTATAAATTATGGATTGTATATTATAAAAAAGTGACGTATACACAAGCAGTACAGTAAAAAAGGTTGCCTATCGGAACCTGTTACAAGTGTAAGAGGTATGCGGTTGAAACTAGAAAGTTCAAATTTGTTACTGAAATGAAGCTGTTCCACCCATCAATAATGTGAAGCCATTTAAAAAAATCTGAAAAGATTACACATACAGGATGTATCTCGACCTATATGCAAAAACTTGAGACTTGCCTTTAGGCAAGTAATGATTGATTAGGAAAGAAATTTTAATAAAATACTAATACTTTTCGCTTTATTCAAAGAAATGTAAAAAAATACAACTAAGAAATGCATTTTAACAGAAAACAATTTATTTAAGTGTATTATTACTATCATAAATACTGATCGATGTTATTTTCTACATTTTTTATGCACAATTGACCTCGCCGAATACATAAACCCTCATCACTGAATTATATAGAACTGGAACGCACTTCCTACTTTAAAAACGTATATTATTATTTTGTATGGTCCAACAAATACAACTCCAATGAATTGAGGTCCGGGAAATTGTGGGTTCTAGGGAATTTATACTACCACCGACCTTCCAGAAAAGGTATTAATATTTCCATTTACCACATAAGTAAGCCAATTTCAAAGTGAGGTAAGCCAAGACCAAATAATTGAATAAGAAGAACCTCATGGCGGAGCAGCAAAACTCCATAAACGCAAAAGGAACGGTTTAAGTAAGTCATTTTACCCTGTACATGATAACATAACTTCTTTGTTCTGAATAAAGTATTATAATACAAATATATCAACCGATTTTTTAATTATTCTATAAAAATTGCCAATTATATTATTATTTAAACTCTTATGGCAATTTTCTACATTTTTAATATTATATAATTTCTAGTGGCGTAAAATTAGTTTCGGTTTATGTCGCGATGTTTAGAAAATTATAAAAAAACATAAATAATCACAAAAACACGTATTAAACATTCTAATTTGAACTCTTTTTCGGCCATTTTTGATACTAGTTAAATTGGTCGCGAAGTAGTCCATCTTTGGTAAGGGGAGGGTAAAATTCTTACTACTTACAAAGTGAAGTATACTGAAAATATCTAACACAAGTGGTAAATTGAAATCACATATCATTTAAATGATTTCGCAATTGTTGCAAAAAAGGGAGCCGTCGTAGATGCAAAACATCGATATCCATTTTACAAGAGAAGTTGTGTAATTTTCTGCTCCACATTGTTACTGTCATTTATGATATTGTTTGTCACTATCGGGCCGATTTTAATCATGTCCAGGTGACCATACCAACCATCATCCTAACGTGCCATTAGGTCGTCAAGTAACTACATACGTTCTCTAACATTAACGGAAGATTAACTTATTTAATTTCTTGGAGAACACATTGCAAAGCTATTACAAACAACAATCATTAAACGATTTTCTAGAATATAAGAACAAATTCAGCTTCACTATAGAGATTTTGAGAGCAAAATTATTTTGAATTTCAGAAATAAATTATGTTATAGTATTCATCCACACAAGCACGATAATTATTAATGTACGTTGGTTAAATCAGGGGGCCTAGTTTTGAAAAGTGTTATTTTAACACGAACGGTATTTTAACAAATTCATGACGTCACACGTCAAATAATCCCGATTTAATGAGATATGTCATAGTCATAGTAAGTAGTAGTAATATAATAGTAATTATGTTGCCCTATGTTATATTTGCCGCTTGCAGTATCCAAACGAAAAATTTTATAAAAGTTGGCAATTGAAATTGCTGAGTTGGCGCCAAATTCAAATGTCTTTGAAGATCTATTTTATAGATTGTTGGTCTTTTTTATTATAAATATGTGAATACTATAAATAAAATGTAAATAATAAATACTAGTATATTATTATATGAGCAAGTAAAGAAGGTTTTCATCCACGAAAATGGAGTTTGCGACAGGAGCCGTAGGCGAGTTCAGTAATCATTTGAGTGGATAAAAACCTTTACTTGCTTGTATATTACCATACTATATTTTATCTACGATCATCTATATAAACAAATAAACAAATTCCCAATTCAAAATTTTTAATTTTATTTTTACACCATTGCCATTGGTGAAAAAATAAAATTCTAATACTTCTAATTTTGATTGCTCAAAGTCGAGATGGATAAAAGATCTTGTCAATTTTATCCATGGCTGCGGACCAATAAGAATCTCTCTTTAATTTATTAATGGATAAAATCACTATTTAGAGTTAAGTTTTCACATCAATAATACAGTGATCGTAGATAAAATTAGTTTACAAAATAATACTGGATAATATGTGTAAATTTAAAATTTGTAATCGATTTAAATTTGCCGCCAACCATCATTAGCTCCTAATAACTACTATCAACCATTACATCAACATAAAGGACGTCCTACGCCAACGGTAAGTGCCTATTCACAATGGGTTTAGCGCATACTAATTATATAAGACTAACATAAAACATAAAGTTGAACATATGAGAAACAATGTTAACCTATGATTTACATAAATTTAATTCATACGTCAAATATGTAAAATTTTTATAATTTAAAAAGATTGTTGTTTTGTCACGATTTTGAGCAAACTCCTAATGGCCAGGCTTAGTTTGTGCATTTAATTCTCTAAAGTAACTACATGACTTATATCCATTACTTCCTTTTGGCACTATTCGCTTCACATAGATTATGTGTAGGATGCAACTCTAGGATAGTCTATCTACTCTAAATTTGAACATTTCTTCGTATACCCCTCAATTTCTCTAGTACCTATCGTCGTGGTTTGTGGAGGACATACTGTTATTTTAATATAGTACTAAGTTCGATTTTTTGTGGTTTTTCTACACCTTCTTGTTTTAAAATCTTTGGAAACTTTACTAAGAAGTAAAAATATGTCGATCTTGATAAATAGCGAGACAATGACTCAAATGTTTAGTTATGTAATATCAACTATCACAAACCAAGGCTTGAAATCTTAAATAAGTTTAAAATTGAACGTTTATCACAAGGTGACATTGCTGTTCAGTTAACCGCGTTCTATAATGTAACAGCAAAAAAGTTACATCTATCAATAATTGTGTCTTTGTAGTACCATTAATAATTCGACGCTTGAAAGAATAACATCGTATTTTAAAGCGGTTTGCAAGCATATATGTAAAGATTAATACTGAGTAAATTTATATCCAGATAAAATACCACAAATCTACTATTTAGAAACAAATATTTAAAAAAAATTTAAAAAGAGTATAATTTTCTATAGAAGAATATTTTCCAAAAATTAAGACACAAGACACAAGACACAAGCAAGCTGCTTTGTTATCTTGCGTTCAAATTTGGTTGGAACAAGCAAATGCCACTGTAGCGTTGTCGATTATACGAGACTGGCCATTGTTGGCACAATCTTTTATGCAATTTATCGACAGGATTCTTAAAGATTTCACACATAAAAATTTTAACTTTAAAATAAAGCCTTAGTAGCGAAAACTATAAAATAACAAGAGGTCGCAAGGCGTACTAAAACTTTTTCCCCAATAATATATTTCCGCAATCAGTTCTTTACGTTAAAATAATCATTTTAAAGTCAATAAGATAAGTAAAATGTTGGCTTGTATTGGTGGAGGATAGTATAAAAGTAGGAAGGTGAATTCGGTCGGTTTGTTCAACACACTTATTATCTTGTCTCGATTTTATATATGTTTAATTTATATTTTCGTATTTCGCGGGTTTTAACACTGACTTGACACTAATCACTTAGGATTTGTTTTCCGCATTTGAACATCTCAAAAGCGCCATCTATTGATATTTTATTTTCTCCGAAAAGAAGAAAAAATAAAATCAAATCTTTTTTGTATTTTCAAATTTTTTAATGAAACAAAAACCAAAATATGCAGATTTTAGAGATATACAAATTAGTTTATATAAAATTTTGTTATGAATTGACAAAATTCTTCTTTTCGGCATTTGCAATGCGTTTTCATAAGCTAGGTATTAAAATATCGATCTAAAACTAATTTAATCCATCGTTAAATTACTATATAATTGGCCAACTACTTTTCTTCATTCGTTATTCGGTTCAAATCGGAGACGTTTATAGCGATTTTTTAAGGAAAACTGACCACCAGGTGTTGCCAACTTAACCAAACGAAATGAATTTTTGGGCGGCACAACTAAAGCTTACTTCCAAGATATTCCCCAAATTTCAGTACAATCCCCAAGGAAAAGTAAACTAGAGATCGCAATGCGTACTAAAACTTTTTCCCATGTGTTCGTGGAGGGTGGAAGATAATATAAAAGTAAAGGTGAATCCGGTCGGTCTGTTCGACATATTTCGCTTGCCCTTATTTTATTATTCGGATCATTTTAGTGTTTTGGAATTTTTTAATAAAACAAAACCTGTAGATTTTAGAAATTTAAATATTTAGAGATTTTAGAGATTTTTAGAATATTTAAAGCAATGAAATCCTATTTTGATATTGCGGTAGGCTCCCATTTGAGCAATCAAAAATTTAACATAATTAGAAACACGTTATCGAGATCGGAACAACATAAATCTGGGCGCCCGTATTTATCACGATCATCAAGGGTGTATCTATAAGAATAAATTTGAATTGGTGTTTTTGCAAATAATTTGCTCAGAATACTGGCAACCATGTATGAAAGTACGTGCAGGTCAAAATGATGGGAATGGACTGTAGTTCGCGCATGAATGTCTGAATCTTGTGGACAGGGCACCGTGTACCGTATAATATGCGTAAATTATATCGTGCAGTCAAGTCGCTGTAGTGTGAAAGGCCCATAACATGCTCATGAGGATTTTGAAGAGTTAGTATATCATATAGCAACCAATTGTTTATCTCGTGTTTATCTTAGATACCTCGTGGATACCGCTTGTGTTAAAATATCACATTTGATAGGTTATCTTTCCTTGTTATCCTAGATACCGCGTGGATACCGTTTACGTTAAAATAAAAAATTGCAATTCCAACTGTGTTATTTTTGTTGATAGTTTTGCCACTAGTTGTTCTTCAGTAGAGTTTATGAAGTGAATGGAAAATCAGTGTGCAATGTTTTGAAAAGTGTTATTTAAACACAAACGGTATTTCACTCGTATATGACGTAAAATGTCACAGTAGTGATAGATTATTTTGCTTTGTTTATTCTACATACGGCTTGGATTTGATATCGCTTAGGTTAGTTTAGGTTTCTAAAATAAAATGTTTATTATTAGAAAAATGTCTCTAAATGTTGATCAAAGCAATGCACTATGGAACCTAGAATTGCACATACAAATTAACATAGTATTACTATCTTCCAATGACTGAATCATCAAATGAATATTATTATACATATAAACAATTAAAAACGTAAATAATATAAACTGAATATATTTTACATCCGAATTGTATTGTTTTGCAATCTAATTAAGTTGTTTAGCTGAGTTCAGCACATGGGGAAATCTTACATTTAAATCACTGTACCAAAATTCTGTAGTTAGAGATACTTAAATAGCACACTTCATTTTATTGTATTTAAGTAGAGACGGCTGTGAGTGGATCCAACTTGTTGACATTTTATATTATCTAATATGCCAAAATATATGTAATCATTATCATCATTATATTCAGTTTCCAACTATGTTTAAAATTAGTGTTTCCTATTTTCTCTGTAAAAATACTGAAAAATTACACTTTTCATTTTGCATTTATTTTTTCAGAAATTTAATCTTCTTGCAAAAGATCACACAGCTACTCTATTGTATATTTTTCAAGCTGCTCCTTACATTTTTTTAATATCTTTATAATGACCCTAATTAATGAATGATCAATTATAAAATATTTTAATAAAATTGATTATTAATCAATTCAATTCCGCTGTTATTTCATTATATAAAAACAAAATGAGTAAAATATTGGAGTATTGGTATTACAATTTAATAGATACTTTAAAAGATATAAGGGAACAGCTTGAAGAACATACAATAAAGTAGCTGTCTGATTTTTTGCAAGAAGATTCTGCTAAAAATAAAGCATCAAAAGCAGAGTGAAAAGTGTAAATTTTCAGTATGTTTACAGGTCTTAAATAAAGTTGAAAACATCAATTTTTTTATTATTTTTTATTTTATTATAGTTTGTGTGTTTATTTTAGTTTATATGGCTTACGTAAATATCTCAGCAAAATTATTCTTTTGCTATACTTGCCCATTTATTTGCAAATGTTCCAAACTTTACGAATAAAATTAATTTTTAACGTAATATAGGATTCAAATTTATCGCCAAAAAATTTAATTTAGTTAGAGATTCTATCAACAGATAGACCTAACATGGTATAAGCTAATGCAGTTTTTTCAATACATAGTAACCAGTTAAATTTAAAATATTTTGTTTTGACATATTATTTTGGCATTTAATTTATTTTAAAGGTTATAATAGAATCTAAAAAACATCAATTTAGATTTGTTATTCGTATATTGGAAAATATTTGGAACACTACTTTAACCTAAACAGGTAATATAATCATAATAAGTACAAATAAATCATATTTATTTTAAAAAGTTTGATTGTAGAATTAAAATTTTTAACAAAATCTTTTATGGAATATACCTAAGTTGAATATTAGATTGATGTGAATATGGCTATAAATAATATAAGTGGAAATTTTATAACCAGTCGTTTTGCCAAATTGATCAAAACCCCTGTTAATTATAAACCTATTAAATGGAGTCAGTATTTCAACACATATGGTGGGTATACTTCTGATGCTGGCTATTTCCATTATTATAGTAGGGGTACAGTGGGTCCAATATTAATTTGTCTTCATGGAGGTGGTTATTCAGGACTTACATGGTCGTTGTTTGCTCGAGAAATATCGACTAGAATTCAATGTCGTGTTATCGCTGCTGATCTACGCGGACATGGAAATACTGATACAGTAGACGAGCATGGATTATCTCTAGAACAGTTCAAAATTGACGTAAAAGAATTGATTCATAGTTTTAGTGATGAAGAAAATAAAGAACCACCAATAATATTAATCGGTCATAGTTTAGGGGGTGCTATAGCTGTAGCAGTTGCTCAAGATACTCCTAATGTGATAGGGATTATAATCATTGATGTAGTTGAAGGCACTGCTTTAGATTCTTTGTCCATAATGCAAGGGATCTTACATAGACGTCCAGAAGGATTTCAAACAATCGAACAAGCAGTTCAATGGGGAGCACGTGGAGGAACAACAAAAAATTTGGAAGCAGCTCGGGTTTCCATGCCGGGTCAAATAAAAAATGTTATAACCAACATTATTGCTTCCGAAGAAGTGGATTTAGATATAGCACTATCTACAAAAGATATATCAAATCCCATAACACCTGGATCAATTAGTACAATTGAAGAAGGGGATGAATCTAAATCCTCTGATATAAAGATTGAACAAAAATTGTTTGAAGGAAAACAAACAAAATCATCAACTTTCTTCAAAACCCCTATTCCATCTTCTAGTAATCCTAAAAAGAATGGGATAAATTATGTATGGAGGATTGATTTAACAAAAACTGCAATATACTGGAACGGATGGTTTAAAGGATTATCTCAAAAGTTTTTGGATTTACAATGCCCAAAAATATTATTACTAGCAAATATTTCAGGCTTAGACACATCTTTAACAGTTGGACAAATGCAGGGAAAGTTCCAGTTGAAAGTACTATCTCATTCTGGACATGCAGTTCATGAAGATGAACCAGAACAAGTTGCAGATATTGTGGCTTCATTTCTATGTAAGCAGAAACTAGCACAAACATTGAACAAATGTTGAAAACTTCCAAATTCCTAAGCTTATTATGTTGCATTACTTCTAGTTTATTATTAGTCAGTTATCAAAAAATAAATGTTTTTTTTGTTTTATAAAGAAATATTTAATTCAAGCTTAAAACAGAATAGTTTGTACATTTTTAAATGGTACAAAGTACACATAATATACTAATGTATTTTTTCGTTGACCGTTTATTAATGTTCATAGTACAATTCTTTTGTATAAATAAAAGATGAATTATTGAACATTAATACACTTTTGTCATTACGTAACTCTTTTTAAAATTTCGACATTCTGACAATGTTTTGATTATATTGTATTATATTTTAATGCACCGATGGGTGATAATCTCGCAAGCAGTAAATAGGGGTACAAGGTGCCAAGGGACCTTCACACATAATGCTAGGTTGACATGGATTAGTAAGTAAGCAAATGTAGATAATATAGTAAGTCAGTGATTAATTAAGTAATTTATATTATATTTTTTATGGGGGAATGGAATATGTATGCAATGAAAAAATATAACTCTTATTCTGTTGGATCTATGACAATATAAATGAGGGAGCAGCCAACAGCCGACAGGTAGCACGGCCTAATCGGCATGCGTGTTCACTCATTTATATCCTATATTACATTATTCCAAGACCCCGTATCATAACCCATTAATAGACACCCAATGTGACGGCTATTTGCTAATCCGATAAGTCATGATTGTAATGTTAACTTTGCTGCGTTGTTCGGGTCTTTTTCGATCCAAAATAGATTTTGTTTATTAATTAAACATGGTACGCTTGTTCTGTAAATTTTTGATTCCTTGACTTTGTTTATTTCATTAATATTTACGTGTTTACATGTTATTTATTCCATTATACGCTATAGTTTTCTTAGTAAAAAAATTTGCACACATAAGGTGTTTTCTCACGGCTTAAAAAGTACCTTATATTTCCAAAATATATTAGCAGGCCACTTTTTGAATATTTGCGTAAAAGTTCTCTTTCAACCCCGAACCGCCAAAACCCACCAACATTTCCTTGTGTGTCAAGAAATAAAAGGGATTTTTCATATCTCGGCTGCTATTGGTTCGATTTTCATTTTCTTTTGTTTTGTTTTAATGTACAGAAAAATATTTCAGATAACTTTTATATAAAACTATGCTGTAAAAATCTTCAAACAAAAGTTATAAGGCCTACAATTTCCTACAAGTTTTATATGAAAAAAAATTGTGACGCAAAAACTACTTCCCACAAACGGCGCTAAAGTCAACCCCGTTATTAAAATATCTTATTATGCAATATATTAAT
This sequence comes from Tachinus sp. AB-2021, assembly GCA_030264575.1. Classification (NCBI taxonomy): domain Eukaryota; kingdom Metazoa; phylum Arthropoda; class Insecta; order Coleoptera; family Staphylinidae; genus Tachinus; species Tachinus sp. AB-2021. The sequence goes on along the minus strand of JARJEC010132572.1, from coordinate 1,939 downwards.
GTTTTCTAAAAAATCTTGATATTAAACTAAGTTTTTTTTATTGGAGTATTTTGATAAATACTTCATTCCAATTTGATTAAATTCGGTAAGTACATTATTATTATGATTTGTATAATTATGGGTCTTTTTTGACCCATAAGTAGTGTTTAATTAGAAAATGTCTTAAAACTAAAAAAACATGCAAAGTTGTTTTCAAATTGATCTGAAACCTGTTTCAATCAATTAATGTTTGGGGCAACAAGAAATTATAAACTCACAAAAGTGCTGAAAGGTCTGTTATGGACCTTGTCACCCATCCAAGGCTTAAGCGTTCAGATTAAAATTACTTTACGTCAAGTGAAATGCTATTTTTATAATTAAAGCTTATGTCGGTATTTGAAATTTTGTCAAGGGATTAATTACAATTTTCTGAATATTGTTAACAAAAGATCAACAAAAAATTGTAATCATTCAGTATGTTAATCTGGTTTAACTGGTATATTTTTGCGATTTTAGATTTGTTATGCCATTTTACAAATAAATCCCCATTATCAAGTTTTGCAACCTAATCTCATTGCAATTTTTTTATACCGGGTGATAACTAAAAAATATCGTTTTTATTTCTAAATATTTTTTAATGAAATTTTTGTAGATTAAAACAATACTTTGCGGTTTAACCGGTAATAACATCAATTTAATTTTTTCAAAATGGAACACCCAGTATATTTTTTGCAATTTTGGATTTGTTAGTTCATTTTATGTATAAATCCCAATATTCAGAAATTTTAGTAATATAACCTCTTTAAAAAAAATAATTATGAATTTTAAAAAAATTATAACAACATCTAAGTACAATGAGAATATTCGGAAAATTATCACTTTGGAACATTATTTAAAATTGAATGATTTGAGCACTTTTATAAATGACATATTTAGTATTTAAGTTGTAACTTCTTTTTTCAAATGCAACCCACTTGCATGGCATAGTAGCATCACGTCTTTTTTTTTGCTATTAAATAACATCAAAAATATAAGTTTTGAACAAGTATTAAAAAAGTTATAAATTTTCTGTGATAGAAAAAATATGTTTAAAAATATGTTATAAATATCTGAATTTTAAAGTTGTTATTTTATTTCCTATACTTAATCAGACTAAATAAAAATGTATAGAACAATTGTGCAAAAATGTATAAATCATACCACAATGGTTCCCTTTGGGACTTCCGTCATTTTAGCTCCGGGTGAGGTTAATCCTGGACACATAATATTAGCACCACTTAGTACAAATCTAATTGCACCTTTATCTACTTGTTGCATTGGTAAAAAAAATGGATCTAAAATAAAATTAAATTAAATAACATTAATAAGACTATATATAATCGCAAAACTAACATTTATGTAATAATCGTAATGTTGGCATCCATGATCCTTCACGATGCCTAAAGAATAGCAAATCACCAATAGTATTAACTATAATTTCAATGTGATCATGACTGAAAAAAAGAAATGTTTACAATCTTAAAAACACAATAATACTAATAACAATTAACTGGAGATCGCAATGCGTACTAAAACTTTTCCCCCAACAATATATTTCCACTATCAGTTCATTACGTTAAAAATGATCATTTAAAATTCATTATGATAAGTAGAATGTTGGCATGGGTTAGTGGAGGATAGTATAAAACTAAAGATGGATCTGGTCGGTCAGTTCGACTTGTTCACTTGCCCCGGTTTTATATAATTTTTATTTATATTTTCGTATATCGTGGATTTTTACACTGACTGACACTGTTCAGTGTGAAAAACAAAGCCTAGGTAATTAGGTAGGTAGGTTTTGTTTTTCGCTATCTCAAAAGCGCCATCTATTGGTTTTTATTTTCTTCTATAGGAAGAAAAGCAATAAATTCGTATTTTTTTGTGATTTGGAATTTTTTAATGAAACAAAAACAAAATTTAT
>JARJEC010132565.1:0-12856 GCA_030264575.1 Tachinus sp. AB-2021 | reverse complement strand
TTATATTATAACTGTCATAAAATAAAATAAACTATAAACGTTGTTGATAAATAGTCTAACATTTGATTTTGATTTTGTATAACTAATTGCATAACAATCACCTTCTCAATCAAATGATTTATTATCATACTGCAGATCCAATGTGTGAATTGTCTCTGATATAGCGCAAACATTTTTCGTTCAGCAGAATAATATAATCAATTGTGTGCGTTAAAATTCAAACTTTAATAACTACTTGCTCGTATAAATATTTCTTTTAGCCAATATAGTAACTTTTCTTTAGTAATATCTTTGGTACATTCTATAATAAAGAAAACAATAAGAATTTTACAAAAAAAATGCAATTTTAGTTCTTTTCGATTATCTTAAGAACAAAAACAAAAATTTTCTAAGAGCATTTGAATCAACACAAAAAAACGTTAAAAAAATTGCTACTTAACTCTGGACACCCTATTCATATATTATTAATGAAGTTTCATTTATTGACATATAATTTAAGCATTGGGCAATAATACAAATAAAAAAATATATAAACAAAACTGTCTGACCAAGATTTCCAATTAATGCTTTTTATAAACTATATTGTTTTAAATGCACATTTAGATATTGTATTGCAATTCGAGTAAACATTTCAATATAATCTCCATGTTGTTTTGCAATTATGTAATGGACTTAATATTAAATTTGCAAGTTCCAATTCAATTGTTCAAAGCAACAAATTAAATCATGCAGGTCAATTACAATTGCGGAAATTAATGGACAAAATACTCGAACGAGCTTCCAGTAACATATATTTTGTTAACTGAATTACCCATTGTGAACAATTAGATTAATCAAGGAACAATAAATAGAAAATTAAATTTAATGATTTTTGTAAAGAATGATGTATAATTCTTAAATTAAAACTATTGGCAAACAGCTTTTTAATATTAATCGAATTATAATATTATTTCTGTTTTTTGACATCTTGAATGTCACATTCTTGTATAGATTTTAGTTTGAGAAGAAGCTTCATTATCAAATTGTTTTTAGATATTACGAATTACAACCGATGGCGCTGTGATAAATAAATTAATTAAAACAATTTATAACTTATACTAACTTTACGCAGTTGATGAACTGGCTGGAACGTATACATTATAAAAACTATCATTTCTAAATTCAAATTGTATTTAAAATTACACAACAGAATAAGGTGCCATCTGCCACTTGTGTTTATTAAAACACAAATACTGTTCTAAAAAACAATGTGTTTTAATAAACAGTTTTAAAGAAATATTAAATATTTATATAAAAATAAAAAATTTAAAAAAAATACAAATTATAACTTTTTTGCAAGAAGCTTAATGTTTAATTTGCAAGTTAAGCAAATTGGAGGAAGATTTATATTTCCAACGAACGTTCAAATGTAAAAACGTAAGCCAAATTACGTGGCAACGGAATAAATCTACTTTGTTTTTTTTAACCAGAAAAGCTGAAACTAGCGTTACAATACGTTTATTAAAATATATAATCCGGACGTTCTTATTAATTATTTCTTGCAGCAAAGTGAATGCGCGCTTTGTAAATAGTAAACGAAACAAATGGGGAAATGCTGAATAATAAAATTTCCTCGGGATACTAACATTTCTCATACTAACGATGTCTAGTTATGTTTTATGTGCATACATTATATACAACATGGCGTTGCACTATGTTTACCAGTAGAAGATAGAAATATTTCCAAATTTTTTTATTGTACTAATACGACTGAAACCATAAAAACCCAAAAGTTACGGTGTAATGAAATAAAAAAGATGTAAACATAGTTTTTGTTCAAATGTTACAATCACATAAAAAATTAAATTATAAACAAAAATAAGGAACTAATAATTGTTTAAAAATAATAAATAAAAAAATGTTAAGATAACATTGCTTTGCCAGCACAAAATATGAGATGTCTTTAGTAGTAATTTACTTAAAATTAGAGCTTCGGTCAAGACGAGAGAGACTAGACGAGATTAATCAAATCTCGATCTCGTCTCGTCGAGATTAAAAAAAAATCTCGTCTTGATCTCTTCGAGATTCTCGATATATCAATCCCGATCTCGATCTTCAATTTTAACAAGATCTTGGTAAGATTAAAAAATATTTTAAATTTTGTACATAATATATAACCTAACATATTAATTAAATAAACTTTTGTTAAAATAATAATTTTATTTATACATTTCTTTAAATGCGTGATCTCGCCGAGATTTTGTCTTAATCTTGTCTTGATCTCGACCTTGGAAAAAAATAAATTTCGTAAAAGACGAGATCAAGATTTTTCCCGTCTCGGCAGAAGCTCTACTTAAAATGTTTGAGATAAACAGTTGATTTTTAGTAGAAAATATAACAATACTCAAATATTATCCATATTAAAACAATAAAAATATTCTACTCAATATATCAATCCTTAAAATCCGCCAATTCATAATTGTTGCAATATAAAATCGTCCATTTGGAGTTTCTTTAGTTAACTAAAGCAAATACTATATAATTTCCCGTACCCTCAATCAAATGTTAATATCATTTAAGAACATTATAACGCTTTGTAATATAATAAAAAACCATGTTATGTAAATACTAACCGAACTAAATCCATTATAATGGATTTAATAATCTACAGTAATTTTTTTAGGTCAATTGCTTTTTATAATTGTGTTATGCTGTTGTTGAACAATTTGACGTTTTCAATTATTTGATGCAATGTCTTATATTTTCTACTAGCTTTGAAATATATAAATCATATTAACCTTCATAGACACCAACCACTTGCGTGTTTTCTAAAACTATTATGTTTGTAATCGTTGAAATAAACAAATTGGATTATATATTTACAATGACAATCAATATTCTTTTATTAAATTAGAATCAATATTCTATTGAAATAGGTTTGTATGTTGCATTATCTTATAATAATCTAAGTAAGTTGTTGTATTCGACAAATATTAATTTAAATGTAATTTCTATATAAGCGTGATAAAAATGTTTAAATTTTTTTTGTTGTATTGTAAGTTTTATCATTAAAATATATGTAACAAATCTAAATAAAATAATTAAAATTTAAGGACAACCAGTTTACATATATTTATTAATTAATAAAGAAAGGTAAAAAATATACTTTTAAAATAACACTCAAAGTACTCATATGTCTAAATAAAGCAGAACTATAAGTCAAAAATAAAACTGATAACTATTATAAAACAATTTTTTTACACAAAATTCACATAAGTATAAGTTAGGAGTTCAGATAAATATCAATACTATTGACTAACTTTAATGTAATTAATTTTGAAAACAAGTATTAAATTAAACATATTAATTATTTATTACAAGTTATTATTATTATTATTAATGTAACTCCTGCATATTTTAGCTGAAACCCATAATTATACGTAGTACAATATTTCAAAAAAATATTTTGAAAAAATTTAATACTTGAATGGTTTTATAATTTCTAAAACTATATTGAATTTAAATTGAGGTACATCTTTCATACACAATAAATATGTGTGCAATTCTTACATTTAATTATCATCATTTACTTTGCAAAATTCATTCATAAATTATATAAAATAATATTGATCCCATTTTATATTATATATATACATATATATATATATATATATATATATATATATATATATATATATATAGATATATTCTAAAAACTTTAAAAAGTACATGTTTTGTTAATATTTAGGTTTTGATTGTCGTTTTTTATATCCTACTTACCCCGATGTCTTCAATTATGTTAATATAATTCAAAATAATAGTTCATGTAGTATAGCAAAACATTTATAATTCAACTGAGCCTCATAAACGCTTTTGCTCTAAATAAACATTTATCAAATTCAAATAAAATAAAAATTGCTAAATATCTAGAGTTATTAGTAAATAATAGTAATATACATTAAAATTCTGTCAAATAAAGCATTGCTTACAAAGAGAATGTATGGTACACAATCATGTGCATAATCCAAAAGGTAGTCACCTATGCTGTTAAATTAATTAAATTATTTCAAAGTTATATTTTATTTTTAATGTTACAGTACATCGTTAAACACAGAATAAAAATATAATTTTTGTGTGCAAAAATTCAACATGGAGCTTATTTAAAACAAGAAAGTTGCTGTACAATTCTCAAACACCCGGCCGAACCAATAAAGTAACTTTTGTTAGCAAGTATTGTTGATAAACTTTATAATAAAGAAAATAATAAGAATTTCATAAAAACGTATTTTTTAGTTTTTTTCGACTATCTTTGAAACTAAAGGAATTCCAAACATTATCAAAGTGCACCTGAATGAGCTTAAAAAATTGCAAACTTTTGCCAATTTAACAATGATATCCATTAGGCCCTAATGGATATAATAGTTACACTGTTAAATTTTAGCCAAAAATATGAAACCATTTGCTGATGGTGAGATGATGAAGGAATATTTTACTGCTGTTGCTGAAATAGCTTTTTCTGATAAAAAGGACACTATTTGCAAAATCAGTCTGTCAAGATTTACATTTGGAAGAAGAATTGAAGACCTGTCCGAGAATATAATTGCAACTTAAGGTGAACACATTCAAAAATTTGAATGGTGTTCCTTGGCACTTGATGAAAGCTGTGGCATCAATGATATAGCAATATTTGTAAGAGGAATAGATTCAAATTTTAATATAAGTAGAGAACTAGGTTCACTGATTCCAATGAAAGCAATCACAACTGGTAAAGACCAATGAACTAATATCAATATTGGCAATATCAATCCTATTGGATAAAATTTGAGCACAAGCAATGGCAACCATTCATGTAGGAGTCGCAGGAGCGCTATTTAAAATTTTTTATTAACCATTGCATAATTCACCAACAAAATCTTTGCGCTAAATATTTAAATATGCCTAATTTCACAACGCCAGTAATAAAACTTATAAATGTTGTTTTTTATCTAGACCGTTAAATCACCACCAATTTAAATAATTTTTAAAAGATTTGGAAAGTAAATATAGTGATTTAATTTATAACGGAGAAGTGCGTTGGTTGAGTATAATTGACTTAAAACATGATATTCAATTGTTTTTGGAAATGAAAAAATATCCGTTTAAAAAATTCGGAGATGAAGAATGGTTTTGTGATTTTGCCTTTCTCGTCGATATAAGCATTTCAATGACTTTAACATGGAAATTTAAGGAAAAAGCCAGTTTATTAATAACATGTTTTACAAAGTTAAAGAGTTTGAAAACAAACTGAAAATTTGAAACAAACATCTGTTGTCAAACAATACGTCACATTTTCTATATTTAAGAAAAGAAACTCCTTCACAAACCGGAAAATATACCCATCATATACAAACATTAACACGGAATTTGAATCACGATTTAAAATTTTTAGATCAGAAAAGACCGTTCTCAGTTTTAATATTAAACTTCGCCATTTAATATAGACGCGGAAAGAGTTCCGGATGAGTTACAAATGGAATTAATAGATTTGCAGAACGACAGGGATTTAAGGAGTAAGTTTCAGAATGTTGGCATACATAATTTTTATCAAAATTACTTGAATTCAGAAAAATTCTCGCGTTAGGCGCACATGCAAAGCAAATAATGACACTTTTTAGAAGCACCTATGTTTGTGAACAATTATTTTCGCAATAAAAATATTAAAAAGCGATCACCGGCCAAGATTAAAAATGATCTACGGTTAGAAAGCTGCATGCGTGTTGCTGTGTCGTCTATATCTGCAAATATAAAACAATTGATAACAAAGAAGCAATGCCAATTTTTTCATATAATATTTATTCATATATATCTTTCCCCGTTTTTTAATAGTATTTCTATTAATGAGAGTTTTATTTCTGATATTTTTTATTTCGTTAATAAAGAGATAATTTGATTTTTCTTTTTCAGTGTTTGTATTATATGTTCAGTTTCTTACTTGCAGACAGCACAAAATTTTTAAATTTGTAGTTTTCCCGTTATAGAATAAGGATGCTCATCCCTGCATCAGGGTGTCATTTATTTCCCCAATTTTCATATTTTTTAAATCGAACTAAAAATATGTTTCTAATAGTGAAACAACAATGTAAAAGCAAGATTAAATTTACGTCACGCAAAAAAGAAAATTAGAAAGATCTGCAGTAAAAAATGTATACAATACAGGAAGACATACAAATAGCAGCAACTGGTAGAACAAAGAATGTACAGAAAAAACAAGGCAAAAAGCTGCCAAATAGATGGAAAAAAATATTGCTACATTGGTATTATTGTCTTGTAGCAATATTTTTTTCGTATCAAAAGAAAGAAAACATAATAATAAAACATCAGAAGAAAACATCACGCATCTGGTGCGTGGCGAAAAATCTAGTATAGAAGAATGGGAAAAATATTTCCAAAGTTGACAATGGACATGCGGTGGAGCAGCTACAAAAAGAAAATTTTTGGACTGAATTTTACCGCCGGGGTGGCGTATCCAGTACGGCCGACGTCAAATGTTTGGAAGGCAATATACGTTAGGCTCGGTTAGCACTCGTATAGTTGACCCCATTGCTCCGCCTACCGGTACCATTTGCTATTGGGATATAATTAATAGCGTTCTAGATATCAAAGCAAAATTTCTAGAGTAACAAGCCTTAACTCAACACACACACACAATTCCTACATAAACACGGTTGTGAACCGCCAGTTAGGTAAAATCCAACAAATGAAAATACTACTAATGCTGAACAAAAAAGCTACTATATTAGAAATAGATATGCAAGAGATGAAACAAGAGGAATAAGTCTAGGTACAACGTTAGTTTCGCAATTACAAAAGATGCTACCTTTGCGTTTAGAGATTGCAAAATTTAATGTTCAGATGTAGGAATGAGACAAGAGTGACAAAATTTGGAATAAAAAAAGAATGCAAATTAATTTGTATCCAACGCTTTAAAAATGATTACCAAAGTACTATTTTGTAGTAAATTTGTGAAACAGTTAGCGATATACTAAGTGTTAATACGAACTCCTAAATGCCTTTTTTAAGAAATATGACACATGTAGGATAAAAATCCTTTCTAATTTGTTCAAGAATAAAAAATAAGTCATAGAGTACTTTTTCTCAAAGTACTAGTTTATACAAATCGCCCAAAAATATTAAATATGGTCAACACACAATTGAAATATTCCGATCACTAAATTTTAAAAGTGATTTCCTACAGAACTAGTTTTATATATTATGTAAAAAAATCTGTTTTATAGAAAGCTACGTGGAAGATGTTTTGCAATACAAACAGATCGTTGCATGCAAGTAAACGAAAATTACGACCTGGCCCGAGCACTAAGGTAATTGCCAAAAATATGCTGTTAATATTAGTTTAATACTAACTAAACAAAAGTGAGGATATTATTACAAAATATCACAATTTACTCAATCAACTTTTTGATGTACTTATTATAACTTAAAATAAGAGTCTACGTAGTAAATCTCAACATTTATAATTCAGCACAACCACATAAAATGTCAAAGTAATAAAGTTAAAAACAATAGGCCCACTATACTTAAACTTCATGGTGGATGAAGTTTAAGTATAGTGGGCTAAAACAAAATTCTATTCATTTTATAGAAAGCTATATAGAAGATATTTGCAATACAAAACGGGACATTGCAAGCGAGATCCATATGTAAACGACGAATATTAATTTTCCCGAGCACTAACGGAATTGCTAAAAACGTTGATAATGCTGTTAATAAAACAATTTTAAAATATAATAGTATAATTGACAACTTTAATGGCCTTAATCAGCTGTAAATTAATATTAACTAAACAAAAGTGAGGATAATGTTAAAGAATATCACAATTTACTAAAACTACTTTTTGATTTTGTTATTTTTATATAAATAATATTTAATAGTTAAAAATTATTTTTTTATTCAAGTCGTTGAAACCTTTCTTTTGGTAATTGTTTCAAAATTGGTAAAATTTAAATTGCAATTACAATAATACTATATATAAATAATATCTATTTACCTTTTTTTTCTGTGAATCATATTTAAACATTTTTGGAATAAGATTTAATAATTACCATTATTAGATCTATTATTAATATGAAAAATATTTGTTTATAGCTACAATAACTATGACAAATTATGCATATTAATTGTTACCATTTTTGTTTTTCTAGAAAGCTTTAAAAAAAAATTTATACGATTTCTTTTTTTGATTTCTAATCACGTTATTGATATGAAAAATATTTGTTTATTGCTACAATAACTATGACAAATTATGCATATTAATTGTTACCATTTTTATTTTTCCAAAAACCTTCAAAAAGATTTTATACGATTTCATTTTTTGATTTTTAATCACGTTATTAAATCGAATACTCGGTAATCCATGTTGGTTATTCATTAAAATATGAGAGTAATTGGTGCATCAATTAAAGTTCCCAACCATCCAATTTAATACTGCGCTGTTTCAGTCTAATGAAACATAAATAAATCATGAATTTTGTTTAAACTTTCAACATTCATTAAAAGTTATCGACCAGCTGTAATATATATTCAGAAGAAATTTGAAAGGAGAACTTACATTAAAAGTATAATCGCCGATCATGAGAAAAGAAGGATATTGAAATAAACGGTGCACTTTACAAAAGAAACTAACGACTGGAAATCACGCGAGCTTACTCGCGAAAATAAATACATTTAGCAAAAACATTTATTTCTTTTCCTCGCAAAGAAATGGAGCTTCATAAATAATAACGATCTTCTAAAATATACTTTCCAAAGTTTAATTTAATATTAATTTGGTGGATAAAGTTTTAGGTGAGTTAGTAACTACGAAATATTAATTGAAGCCGGTTTTTATATACTAATATTAAATCAATTTTAAGCAGAAGAGTGAAATATTTCCAAAGTTAGATTAAACCTATTTTTTCCGTATATAGTGGAAACCTATAAAAATAATTTGTCGAAATTTCCTTCTATATTAATAAATATGATACCAATACGCATTGTATAGGTATCTTCATACGATTAACACAATTCCGTGGAAACTATATAATGAGAAGAACACATAAACATTAATTGCGACGATATATCTAAATTGTACATAAATTTCAATTACAATCAACTTAAGCCATTTAATGCTTGCATTGAAATGGCAGAATATATGGGACTAATACTCAGATGTTATAGTAGCATAGTAAGACTTTAACGTTAATACCAACTGCAATATCTAGGATTTGTAAGGAAAAGATTTTTTTTCTGCAAAACTACAATTACATGTATAACAATCACTTTTCCGATTAAATAATGTTTAAACATTAATAAACTACGACATGAATAATTACATATGCAAATTTGCCCATAAATCAAAATAAATTAATATTTTATCTTAAATCAAAATTCACAATTTGTAATTATTTTAAATATAGGTCGGCCAGCTGCATATATAATGAGCGCACTTAAAGTGTCAAATTGTATTTGATTTGCAATCAACTTAATTAACCATTTACATCGATTCGGGTTGATTTGAATGGTTTCATTAAAACACATTAATGTTTCGTAATAATTACATCCAGATTATCAAAGCACGCACCAACAATAATTATACAAAAACCGAAGCCATAAAATCTTAACGTGATGAATTCGATGCTTGGCTACATATAAATAGAAGCTAATAAAATTTAAATGATTTCCTTTACAAATGCATTGATTTACCTTGAAATTGAATCCGCTCACACAGATTTGTTATTATTAGTGTATTGTGTATTATAATAATATTTTGTTATTTTTATAAAAGATTATTAATTATTAGATAAAATTCCTTTTAATAGACATGTATCATCGCATTTCATCGCTAATACGAAATTTGACGTTTTTAACATCAAAGGGTTGCATCGTAAAATTTTGATCGATTGGCCATCATCAAAGAGAACGGACTAATTTTCCCATTAGCCGACTTAGTAATTGGAAATATTGTAACCTTATTGACCCTATTATTCAATACAAAAATTGATTGGCGAGATTACTTTCATAATTGTACGCAAAATAATGTTTTTACTTTTCTTATTAAATTTCGCAACTATTTTCAGTACTGACTAACTTTTAACTATTACACAAATTGCATCAATTCTAGTAATACTAAAAGGTAACATAATATTCACTAAAAGCTCTTAAAATGTGCATAACTTCATTTATTAAATTTTATATAAGATTTCTGAAACATGAGTAGTAAGTAAACTCCTCGTAGTCGTGACTCGAATTTCATGTAAATGCCTTACATACCGGAACACATTTCTCACTGTTCCTTTGTAATTAATTAACTACCGGATTATGAAATATAATGTATAATTTAATTTGAAAATGATGTTATTTTAAAAGAAATACAATAAATAACATGACGTAAAATACATAAGTATAAAATGAGCCTTTATTTATTCGGAATACAATACATTTTTTAAATAGCTCTTACATGATAAGTTATTACAATAATATCACTTTTTGAAATAGCTTTCAAGTTTTTTGAGTTTATGTTTTCTTGCAAAATTTAAAGTTTATGTTTAAAATTAAATACAACTAGTAATACCGTTCAATAAAAAAACAAACTACAAATTCGTTTCCCTGCGCGATATCCAATTTATATATTCACAAAAATTCTGATGTGGAATCACGGAAGGCGAGCATATTAATGACAATGTGGTTTGTAAAATAACACAATAATTCTTAAAATTAAATATAGCTGAATATCGCTACTTAACAAACTTAAGAAACAAAGCGCTACTATCAGATGAGTTAAGAACAAAGCAGAAAACATCTCGTATTAGAAACAATAAAATATAGGGAACAGCAAACTGCAAATCGTAAAAACGTATGCTAGGCCGACAGACAATGCGATCATCATTGCATACACAGAAGTTGAGCTACAATGGCTTCAAAACGCATTCACGCAGTATCCGAAAGATTTCATATTGACTCATGTCGCATTCTGCCAACAAAATAAAAATTGCAATTACTAATTGGGTTCAAAACTGCCCGAATTCTGATCTGATCTACAAGTTGGTTAGTTAAATGTTGACTTATTGCTTAGATCTGATCTACAAATCAATGAGTATGAAGAATAGTGCTACAAAATATAGACTACTTTTTGTAAATATTCTAGATAAAATTAAAATAAATCTAAGATTACGACATTAATTAGTTATTCAAATAGATGAAATTTCAACTTAAAAAGTTCTGGTCGATTTATCACGCATACGTCAATCTAAAGATTAATTCAAAAATAATATCCTATAAAGTATCATATTAGCCATAAAGATATAAAACAAAAAAAAATTAAAGACCAACGCATCTGATACTCTATATTAAAACATTAACCATAACTAAAAACTGTAATTATAATGCCAAAAAACATCAGGATTTACTACCGGCATAGCAATTATAATAAAAGAATAATCTAATAAATTCATTATTCCTATAAAAATCATCAAAAACATGAACAACAAAGTCCGCATCCACATAATTAAAATTCAACAGTTTCCTTTGAATCATAAACAAAATCATCATCATAAACAAAAAAAAACCCAACAAAAAATCCTAACGGCAGAAATAAAACATTCTTGCTAGTAATAGCTAAAACCGTTCAATCATGTATAGTAAAAACTTTGAAAATGTCCCTCCTTACCCAAAGGACTACGTTTTGGAAACCTAAAAAAGTTTTTTTATATCTTTGTAATGACAAACTAGGTATGTTCAGCGAACATTATATACTCAAAATCATAAATATTTTATTGTGCTGACAACACAATAGTCAAATATTATGTTAAAAGCTTAGAATTATCGATTTGCCATTTAACATTTTTGAGACAAAAAAAAAGAAAATTTAAATTCTTCTGACAAAAAATCTAATCTAATTGTTTCATATCACATAATATGACCAGGCATAATTAAAGCAAGCACAATGTAATTTTCTAACAAATGTTTAAATAAAATCCTACTATTAACTCCTAAAATTATATAATGCAACTTGTTGTGTTCAACAAGTTGCATTTTTCTTCTACTCAAAGAATCACAAAAATCCATTAACCAAACAACACCTACAAAATCTCACTTTTCGTTGAGATATCAAGGCTGGTTATAACAAATAATTGTAAAAAGTATTCTTAAATTTTATTTTATTATTAAGTACCATATTAGATAATTTCCAAAATGTATCAAATAACCAAACAACAAGCAAACGCAAAATATTGCACGTAAAAAGTAAATAAAGCTTTTAAATGTCGTTGATTATTTAACCACATTAAGGTTGAGTTGAGTTAGCTTGAAAATGTTCGGGAAGTGGTGGAGCACGCTTTTGAAAAGTACGTAATATCATATCATATACTGGGTATAACAAATGAAGAACTCATAATTGAATTTGAAAAAAAGTCTGAAATTTATTAGACATATAGACAGAAAAATAATCATAAAGATTATTTCGACCTCGACTATGTGGTACTTCATTATAAGAAATAAATAAAACAAAAATTACTATATTTTTTAAACACAAAAATTATTTATTTATTAAAAATAAAATAAACGCGACTCGTTTAAATTTACATTTATATAGACAAATATACAATTAAACACAGTTTAGTGGGTGCTTATGACCAGGTACTTACAAAGTATACAAAACAATTATAAAGCTCAAGATTAAAGGATCACAGGTATATAACAGATAAGTTAAAGTGGGCCAGCTTTAATGATTAAAAATAAAATGAAATAAAGATAAAAATAAAATTTTAAACACAGTAAATAAAGCAAATAATTTAGAAATATAATATATTACATAAAACTGTAAAGTGAGAAACTATATTGATTT